>CM046849.1:7591701-7871701 GCA_025618425.1 Heliocidaris tuberculata
TTTGTCTTTTATTTTTCTCCCACTTTCTTGTGACCGTGATTACTCAAATTCGGCTCAATCAATTTTCATCAAATTTCAGTCAGTTATCAGGCCTATCATGGTCAAGTGCCACGAAATATTTCAAGGTCATCAGGTCATCGTGACGTCATCCAGGCGCCATTTTGTGAAATCACATTATCGATCATATCTTCATAACGAGTCATCAAAAATGAACCATATTTAACACACATAAACTTCAGGTAAAGGGTCAATGTAACATGTCAGCAAAATCCGCGCACACGTCATGACGAGCACGTACTCGCGCGTCAAAATTTAAAAATGCTCAAAATCACTTTTTAATCAAATTAGAGTACGGTTCAGGACATTTTAAGCATTTCAAAATTTTCCGTCCGTGCGCGTCCGCGCGCGCGTTATGCGCGCGCACAGCGCGTACAGAACTTAAAAACGCCGTTTTTTTTCGCATGGTCTGTATTCCTGACACTATTCTTGACAATTTCCAACTATTTTCACTCATTCTCGACATTCCATAATGCCACACGCGCGCGTCAAACTTTCAAATTCGTGCGCGCGCCAAGGGGCAATATAATGTAAAAAGTGGTAAAAACATGCCCATCTATAATCCGCCATAGCTCGTCAGAAAGTCCGTTGACCCCCAAATTTTATTACATATTTCGAAAGCCAGTAAGTTGAAGATCTGAATTCATGCATAATTTTGGCCACTCAAATGTTGTGACGTCATCATATTTGCCTATGAACTCAAAAATTCGATTTTGAAAAAATGACGTCATAATTTTTGTATTCATTTGACAATATTTCAGTAATAGGTTGTCGATTTTCATCCAAATTTTGATATGTTGTAGCTGAGACAATTCTCTACAAGATCAGTCACCACGATTTTTCATTTTGACAAATGGATCATGGCGTATTTTTGCGATTAAAGGAGGCATGTCAATTTTTCACATTTTGCGTGTATTCTCTATGGGAGATGACTTTTTCTCAAATGTTGATTCTACATTCCCGTCTTCTTTGAGCTGTATCTCTGTTTTTTCTGCTCGATTTCCTTCCAAATTTTAGTATGTTATAGCTGAGACTATAAGCTTTCACAAATCTGCCCTCCAATTTTTGATCAGATGTCGGGATCATGCCCGTTTTTTAAGTACAAAATGTCATTTGAGAATCCCGTTTTTCGTCTACGTGTTATCTCTATTGGAAAACTTTTGGTCCATTGGTAAAGCACTTGCCTCCCATCCCGCCGACCCAGGTTCGAATCCCGGTGGGTCCATTTTTTTTTTGAATTTTTTTTTCTTCTTTTTGCCTCATATTTTACCATTTGCTTCGACTACTGGAACATATAAAATCACAAGCAATGTAATAAACTTTTTTATTTTGCGTGTTATGCCTAATTGAATGTAGTTTGTGTACAACCCTATGCAAAATCTGATTGCCTGTCGTGTTTTAAACCAATGGGTTAATATCCCATGTATAATGCAATATAAAATTGCCCGATTTTCTTTGACGCAAGTCTCCATCCATTTTCAACATAATCAGGAATATTATCTTGCACAAATATTATCACATCTTAGCAATTTTACCATCGGGTAGACAGACCACCTAATTCGTCTTCAGTGACGAATTAAAGTTCTAGTTAATATTTGGTTTTCAAATTGCATACAAATTCCATCTGTTTGGGCTTGATGGGTCTCCCCCCCCCCCCCCGAAATATGCTGGTGAATATAAGTCCTCCACGGCTAATTGTTAGTATATGCAGCAGTTGATATTTTCCACGGTTCGCTTCAATTTCAGGTTGATTTTATTGGACCTCTTATACGCTTGGTCAACCAGGCATGTTGTTTACAAATGTATTTCTATACGTTCAATTCATTGTGAATTATAAATCAAAAGAAAGCATTCAACCTCTGTGTCTATGGTTTAAACATAGTTACGTTTACACGATGGGAGCTAAACTTTAAGTTTCGCTTGTAGTTTCAAAACTTTAAGTTAACTTGTAGTTATTTATAGTTTCAGACCGTATGAACGGACTTGTAGTTTCGAAACTTTAAGTTTACTTGTAGTTTTAGAACCACAAGTGAGCTTGTGGTTAAGGCCGAAACCATGAGCAGTGGGTGGTCCGCCGTCGAAGTTTCAGGCCATATATGAACGGAATAAACTTTAAGTTTCGCAAGCTTGTAGTTAGCGGTGACCTCGCTGTTCATTTTAAATTTCCGGGTCTTACCCTTCGCACGAATTATGTGTACTGTACACACAATCGGTAGTATCTACTTCCGGGATTTACCACGATGATCGCTCAGCTTGTAGTTTCAGCCCGTTGTTTCAAGCTCATGTGAACCCTCGTCGCGGTTAGGGGGTCGTGGTTTCGTTAACTTATAGTTTCGCTAACTTAAAGTTTCGAAACCGCAAGTCCCGTATGAACTTAGCTATCGGCGTCTCGCCAGGGGCCAAAAACGGGGCACTGTCCACAATCAATTGGCGGTAGAGAAGAAGGTGATAGAGACAGAGGTGAAAAATAAATGCTTCTCTTGCTTATTTCGGGTCTCTGACAATAGACATTTTTTCAATACCATGACACGATTATTACGAGTCAAGAGAGGCCTACATGCATTGATTATAGTTGACCTACAGTGAATTTCGAGGTCACACACCAACAAGCTACAATTCAAATTTCAGTGTTGTAAGGAAACAAACCAGAAACTGGAATTTGTTTTTCGAAGTCCTGCTCGAAGACAGACACGCACTCATTGTAGTTTTTAAGCATCACTATTCCTTGTTACCTCAAACAGCAATTATCATAAGTGTATTAACACAGATAAGACATTGAGAGGATTGTGACTGTTTCTCAAATATATCTTCATTTATCATACTTTGCCACTGCTCATTAACTATTAGCTTCTCTTCTGCCTCCTCCTCTACAGGACGATTCTAGTAAACAACTCATGAGAAAGAAATGATGAAATATAGGACAGCCTACCCATAAGTACTGATACTTTTCCAAGCACCCAGTGCCCTTTTCTACTTTTGAAAAGTTGCCCCTCTTCAATCTTGTGAGTGCCCCATTTTCACTTTTATAAATGCTCTTTTTCCCTTCGGATAAGTGCCCCTTTTCAAGTCTGAAAAGTGCGCCTTTTTCTTTCCATTTAATGCCCTTTCCCATCCTAATAAGTGCCCCTATTTACTTCTGGTAAGTTCCCCTTTTTGTTTTCCATTAAGTCCCCTTTACCCCCTTGTTAAGTGCACCTTTAAAAAATATGATGAGTGCGCCTTCTTTACTTTAGAAAAGAGACAATTTTCCTTTCTTATAAATGCCCGTTTCCAATTTTGATAAGTTCCCTTTTTCAAATATTATGGATGCCCTTTTTTTTTATCTGACAAGTGTCTTTTGTCCCATTTCCTCTCCCTTTTTCATATCTGAAGATCATTCAGATTATTAGATTATTCCCCTTTCATTTTTCTTGGTACTACATTTTTTGTTCTTGTATTTGTTCTTGTATTTGTTACCCTACCTCTTGTTAGTCGAGGAGGAAACATTTCTCTTCTGGCTGAAGACCTGGGTATTTTCACTGTAAAATAGAAAATTACTCTAAACTCTTCCAAACACTCGAGTTCTTCGAACAATGTAAAACATGGACGGACGGCCCCGAGTCAATATACGCAATATGTTTTTACGGTGAAAATTTTTTCTGTATTATATGTTTTCTTATATTATCAATTTTTGAAAAATTTCAGATGAAATTTTGTAGGCCAGTATGATATCTACCAATGATTGCTCATAATGCAGAATGATATTTCATATTTTCACAACTGACACGTAATATTTATCAATCAATTTTGATTGTTAGTTTGCACCTTTTGTGATTATACTCCTGTACTTCTCTGTTTATTTATCGATGATTTGTCATTCTTTTTTTGTTTGATTGGTTGTACCTGATTCGATTCTTCCTGTGTTCTTTCTTCTATATTTGAGGATAATCCGAAATTATTGATCGTATATCAATTTGTTTGATTTGAACCAATTTAATTCGTTGCCTTTCCTCTCTCCTCTCTCTCTATTTCCCCCATTCTTTCTCCACAGTTAAATAGGGAAACTAGCCTCTTCACCCCTCCCCCCCCCCCCCCCAGCTAGGTCACTAACATAGAGAACGAGAAAGAGAAAGATAGCCACGAAAAGGGAGCGAGAGAGGAGGAAGTGAAAAGAAAGAGACGTATAGAGCAAAAAAACCTAAGGATTTATCATTTTAATTTTTTCTCCCCCCCCCCTCTCTCTCTCTCTCCTGATCTATTTTCACCTCTCTCTTTATCTCTCTCTCTCTCTTTATTCATATCTTCATCTTTCAGCCCAGGTGCAGTTTTAGGAAAATACTCCTTAAGTTGATCTTTCGTGCGTGGTATTGAAAGATGGTAACGGACACACGAAGAAAGGGCATTATGCTCTTTTCCTTTGTGCACGATAAGATGAATGGAATTTAAATAGTTTGGCCGTGACCGTTCAAAATCAGAATTGCTAGCTTTTTTCAAAGTTCAGCTTTTATTTTCAGAAAATTCTATTCTAAAAAGGACGCATTCTCCGATTAAATTCATTTCGTCATCTGTCATTAAAAAGCTTGCAAAAGAAACGTCCAGATTGCCCTGAATGTACTGATCCTGTACTGCTGTTTAAAGTTCAATTATGAATTGTATAACTCCAGTGGAGATTTTCTTTTAATAGTGAAGAGTTCTCTCACCACGCTCGTAATATGTATATTCCAGTGTTTTCGTTAAGCACTGGTTCATTCGTTTCGTAAGCTGCCATCAAAGCTGGCAGAAGACACGTCATCACATTCCGCAAAAGTGCAATTGTGGACGGATCTATTTACTCTTTTCTCACTATAAAAATTGGACATAATGTCTGGTTTTAGTTTAACGTTTCTGCATGATGATCAAGACCGATACCAAGACGTTTATCTCAATGGTTTCTCTAGAATCGCCATGAAGGATGTCGTTCTCAAAGAAATAACTCAATATTTCGACAACAACGTGTTGCAAAATATGACTGCTGCGTTTCCTGAAGATGACCAATTCAATCTTCTTGGTGTGGGTGTCGGTGAAGGTACGTTCTTTTTCATTTCATCGTCTCTTGGGTTCCATTTATTCAAGCAATTAATGTGGAAGTAAATATCAGAATAGCATAAATCCTGTGTTTGTTTCGCTTCATATGTTTATCCGTTTATAGTTTCTTTTTATACCGAGGTATGTCTACACTCGACAACAGGTCTGAATAATTATTATTTAATACCAAAAGGTTATTCAAAATCCCACATTTTCTTTACAGGTCATCATGAACTCCACTACCTGAAGAATCTTGGATCTCACTTCACATCAATAAGAAATGTAGCTGTGGAGCCAAATGCCAGTTTTCTCGAAACCTTCAAAAGCAACGCGGCTCCATGGAATTCTGATGATAAATCAAAACGTGATTTTCATTGGTTCCAGGGTACACTGTCGCAGTTCTTTGATGAAAGTCCTTTGACGAAATGCAAGTACAATTTGATCAGCGCTATACACTCCATGTACCATACCGGTGACATTGAGACGACTTTCACCAGACTGATGTCAATGCTAAAAGACAAGGGTACGGCGATGATCGTTTTGTCAGGTAGGTCAATATTCAGGAGCGGCGACTTCTTGTTATTACGGGGGGATGGAAACGCAACATGCGATGAAGCTTAGCGACCGAAAAGGGGAAATGTCTGACAGGCTTCACTCCGCGTTAGTATTTTCCAGGACAAAAAGTTTGCATTTTGGTGACGCCTTGGTCATGTTCGTTAAACGATATTTTTCCACTTGCGAGGTCGCGTATCGGCCAAGCGTGAAACTGTAAAGGATTGTAGTTTGGACTTTTTCATTTTTGAGTATCTCATGTAAATCAAATGCTGATCTTAAAGGCGAACTCAAGTTAGAAATCATTGGGAAATGGAAACATACGGATTTTGCAAAAGGCCCATTTAAGCCTAAGTCTCACACGAGAGGCTACCCGTCGTCGACGAGCGACAACCACTGCCGAGTAAATTCCCGAAATTTGAAAGAAACTTTACTTGGCGACTCGGCGCCGATCGGTTGCACACAGGCCTCCGATCGGTTGCAAAGCGGTTGTCAATTTACAAAAACGAAATTGAAGATGACAACTGCTCGTGGGAAGTTTGGCAAACGGTCGCCAACTGGTCGCCGACTGGTTACAGGCTGTCGGCCACTGCTCGTCCACCTATATGCCTGTTAGATGATTGATGACTGCGAAGAAGTGTTTTATAATAATAATAATAATAAATAATGACGTTTTATTTACCCAGTGTAGCCACTTCAGTTATCAAACTGCTCTTCCAGCGGGCCCTGCATAACATAATATGTTATTATTACCCTTCTCCATTCTAATATGCCGAGCGCCTGGCTAGGAGGCAGAAGGTCCTATTTTTGAAGTCTTCGGTATGACTCGGCCGGGGTTCGAACCCACGACCTCCCGTTCATGAGGCGGGCGCTCTAACCAACTGAGCCAACCTGCCCGAAACACAAATTGCCCATGCCTGGGGTTCATAATTTTGAATGGAGGGGGGGGGGGGGGGGGGGGGGCACTCGTTTTTCCGAAAGTTCGTTTTTCCGAAAGTTCGTATTTCCGAAAGTTTATCATTCCGAAACACAAATTTCCCATGCCTGGTGGTTCATAATTCCCAACATTTGTTGGATTATTCCGAAGGTTCGTTATTCCGAAGGTTCATAATTCCGAAATTGAATTAGGGTTTATATTTCCGAAGGTTCATAATTCCGAAAATGAAAAAGGGTTCATAATTCCGAAGGTTCGTATTTCCGAAAAAGAAAAAGGGTTCATAGTTCCGAAAATGAAATAGGGTTCGTAATTCCGAAAATGAAATAGGGTTTTGTAATTCCGAAAATGAAATAGGGTTTCGTAATTCCAAAAATAAAATAAGGTTCGTAATTCCGAAAATGAAACAAGGTACCTTAAAAGGAGGGAGGGGGACCAAAACGACTCAGCAGCCCCCCCCCCCCCCTCCTCTCCATATCAAGGGTCAAAAAAAAAAAAAAAAAAAAAAAGGGAGCGAGATAAAAGAGAAAATAAAACTATTACAGAATAAGAACCAGTGAATTATCTGGCGGCCGCCGGATACTGATTCTATCTGTCCTTATGTTATTTTATGTTTTTATTGGCTTCTTTCATTTTGTCTTTCTATCTTACTTATAATGCTATTCTTATTTTTCCTTCTATCTTTCCTTATGTTATTCTTTGTTTTAAATCCTTCTTTCATTTCCTCTTTCTATCTACAACATTAAATAATGAAATATAGAAGGCAAAGATAAAAGAATAAAACATAGAATAACATAAAGAAAGATAGAAAGTGAGTAAGATAGAAGAAAAATAACACAATATAAGGAAAGACAGACTCTCTGGCGGCCGCCTGATAATTCTATCTTTACTTATGTTATCTTGTAAATGGAATGAGGAAATGAAAGAAGGATATAAACGAAGAATAACATAAAGAAAGATAGAAAGAGAAGAAGATAGAATGAAAAAAAAAAAGAATAGCATAAGAAAGATGGAATTATCCGGCGGCCGCCAGATAATTTCCTGGTTCTTATTCAGTAATAGTTTTCTTATCTCTTTTATTTCTCTCCCTTTTTTGGACCCTTGATATAGAGAGGGGGGGGGGGGGGCGGGGCTGCATAGTCGTTTCGGTCCCCCCTCCTTTTTAGGTACCTTATTTCATTTTCGGAATTATGAACCCTATTTTATTTTCGGAATTACGAACCCTATTTCATTTTCGGAATTACGAACCCTATTTCATTTTCGGAAGTACGAACATTCGGAATTATGAACCCTCTTTCATTTTCCGAAAAACGAACCTTCGAAATTACGGACCTTCCCAGTAACGAGCCTTCGGAATTACGAACCTTCGGAATAACGACATGTAACCTTTTGAACATGGTCAACTATGCGTAAACTAAAAATAATGGTTGTCGATCATATGGCGAATGGTCGGCAATTAGTTGGCAATCGGTGGTCTATAGGTCGTCGACTGGTTGTCATCTGGTTGCTGATTTACTGCTGAAGGTCACAAGCCAAAAGAAATACTCGGCTCTCACCGGTAACCATTGGAGACCAGTCGCCGACAGGTCATCGACCGGTTGCCTCCCTTTGGACATTCGATCAAAGACAAGAAAAACTTTCTTTTTTTTCGACAGAACATCGAAAACCTCCAGGTGACCAAATACTTCGAACAACTAGTCGCTGACCAATGACAACTTTTAGAAGATTGCCCAAAAACCTTTCACGATCAGCCGCCACATTAGTGTGACATAGGCTTTACACATAGCTCTTCCGTTATGCAATAAAAGAAAAATTGTCAGAAGGCCCGCCAGATCAACATGTTGGTCTCGTCTGCCTTTTGACAATTTTTTACAAGGCCAGCCAGTCTGACAATGGGTCTCACGGACCTTCTGACATGTTTTCATAAGTCCAGCCCGACCATAAATGTCGGTCTCTCTTGGGTTGTACCCATTGTAGGTTTACTCATTGTGCTTTACATTTTTTCTGTATTTTTTCCCAAATCCCCGCACACAATGTCCGGAGGACGTGTCCCCAATCCCCTCGGAACCACCGCCCCTCGTAATCATGGTAATACTATATTAATATCTCTTCGTTTTAAAACCAATAAATCTGACCAATAGATAAGAAAGGGATAAATGTTTGAAATATGACATAACTAAATCTAAGCGAATCCCAAACTGGCAATTTGGTCAGTCGATTGATTTCCTCCTAAGCGCCCGTTTCCTCAAGGCAGTACTAAAATGCTATAGATAGCATACTGTTCGAGGTCCTCCAAAAAGAAAAAGACCCTACCTAGCAACACATTTGAAAAAATTCACATTTTAGTCATTTTGTTTGTTGGAACAAATGGGAGAATTGTCCGCCACTACATCGATCACGGTGATATTTCCATTCGGCCATGTATAGAGATTTTACGACATTCACAAATTCATAAAGATTTCATTGTTTCTCCAATTTCGTTCAAACTCTCACCAATCTGCTTTCCTGGTTTTCACCTTCTTTCAGAACAACTTGATACTGATTTCCCTTTAAACACAATACATTTTTCAATTGTATTATAAATTCAGGCCATTAAAGAACGACAAAATCTCCCATTTTTTCTCATTCAACTTTGTTTTCGCTTTTACTTCCCCATATAGAGAACAACCTAATACAAGAAACGCACTGCCAGAAAACATGGTTGCCAGCAGTTGCCAGCTATTCCGAAAAACCAAAGTCCCAACAAGTCCTTGAGCTTGCTAAAAGAGAAGGATATACCGTCACCACATCGGAGCTAGATATAAAGTGGGACCTCACCGATCTGTTTGATGAACACTCGGAGCTTGGGGACAGACTGGTTGATTTCCTGGCGATGACGGCGTATTTTCGGAAAACAGCACCACCTGAGAAGCTGGACGAATTGATGTCGTTTTGGCGGTCTTTTTGTTCCGAGGATGAAGATGGACGCTTGCGTACATTGGCAGGAGAGACGATGATTGTTGTCTCAAAATAAGTTAAGGCGTTGAATTAATATCAACCATGGTGATTGTGAGAATTTGAGTTATGGTCTCCTTAAAAATCACCTGAATTCCATGTAATGATGCCTTCAAATATCATTTTAAAAGGGGATACCGGAGGGATCTATTCTGCCTTTTACTCTGGCAAAAGGTGTCAAATGTAGAATTTTCATATTCTTTCCGTTTAAAGAATATATTTATATATGTACAAATGTGGTATGATATTGACATATAACATACATTGTTTTGCGAGAGTTCTTAATCATTTTGTCAGGCGGGTAAGAAATATTTCTGAAATTACATTGCGGGCTACTAAGTATTATACATAAGTACCAATGGCTCATCTTGGGGCGACAGAAAATTTTCAAATATCCCCTCCCCTCCTGCTCAATACATTATAATCAATGATTTTCATCCTTGATGTAATTATTACCACTGCTTGCTTTTTTTCAATCTTATGTGGTAGCATATTCATTTAGATGGATATAATTTTGTTAATTTTGATAGACTATGTGGTAGAGGCGGAGGTGTTGGTTTTTTCATTAAAAATGATATACATTTCAATATAAGAAACAATATTTCTCACTCTGTAGAAAGAGAAACCACTTGTGAATACTTATTGGTTGATTTATTTAGACATGACAGAGATAAGCTGACGGTTGGTGTCTTTTTTACAGAAAGCCTAGCAAAGATATTAAATCATTGATACATTTTTATTCTGAAACACTTAATAAACTGAGCACTGACAAAAGAGAATTATTATGACAGGTGATTTTAATATCGACCTGTTAAAATTATATGATGAAAATACAAATTATTTTTTAAATATTAATTCTTCATTTGGTCTCACTCCTGTCATTAGTCATCCAACTCGTATCACTATGCATCTCTCATTGATAATATCTTTATGCATTCATTCGAGACAGATATTGAAAGTGGAAGTTTCTCAGTTGATGTAACAGACCATTTACCTGTATTTCTTGTGTTAAAAATACTAACTTATCATCAAAGAGACAGCGGGATTCCATTAATTTTAATAACGATTGATGGTATACAAAAATTACAAAAAGATCTGTATAACACAGACTGGTCTTCATTGCTTTCTTTGTAATAATGTTAGTACTGCATATAATTTGTTTTTAAGTAAGTTTACTGTTTTGTATGATAATAATCTGTCTTTGAGTACTTGTAAAAGAAATAAATTGTGTATGCGTAAACCTTGGATTACCCAAGGACTCTTACGATACATCAGAAGAAAAAATGAGTTGTATAAGAAATTCCTTCACAATCGATCACCTTCGAATGAAGCAAAGTATAAAAAACACAGGAATAAGGTTAATAATATATTACGTAATGTTAAAAAGAAATATTTTTGTGACAAACTTGCTAAAATGCAAAACGATATCAAAGGTACTTGGTCTGTCATAAACAAACTACTTTGTAAAGCAAAACATTGTTTACCGCAGTATATTTTATGTAATGAAAATAAGATAGATAACCCTCAGTGTATAGCTAATGAATTTAATTCATATTTTATAAATTGTTGTACCAATATTCTAAGCTCTTCTGATGATATAACAGGTGATAATGAATTTAGAGGATATTTAAGTGAATCATTTACTAAGTCATTGTTTTTTAAACCAATCACGGAAACTGAAATTCTTGAAATAACTAAATCACTCAAGAAAAGTAATTCATGTGGATTCGATAATATTAGTATAATCATCGTTAAGAAAATTATATATTCCATTGTAAAACCTCTGTGTTATATATTCAATCTGTCTATAATATCAGGAAATGTTCCAAACAAACTAAACATTGCTAAAATTGTACCAATTTTTAAGAAAGATGACCCTCACTTTTGTAAAAACTATAGACCAATTTCAATACTGTCAAGTTTCTCAAAAATATTAGAAAAATGTATATATAATCGTTTGTATTCGTTTTTAATGTCTAATAGCATATTATCTGACAGTCAGTATGGATTTAGAAGTAATCATTCAACGTGCCATGCACTTATAGATTTACAGGATAAAGTTGTATCTGCAATAGATAATAATAATTTTGGGATTGGGATATTCATTGATCTATCAAAGGCATTTGACATAGTTAATCACAATATTTTATTATCTAACTTAGAATACTATGGCGTGCGTGGACTCCCACTTCTCTGGTTTAAGAATTATTTATGCAATCGTTATCAATTTACAAACTTCAACAATACTTCTTCTATTCATAGTTTAGTTATACATGGAGTTCCGCAAGGTTCTATATTGGGCCCCTTATTATTTCTCATTTATGTTAACGATATTGTAATATCATCAAGTAAATTTGATTTCATTATGTACGCAGATGATACTACTTTGTTCTTTACGCAACCAGACCTGAAAGGTGTAAAAGAAAATATCAACTCCGAATTATTTAACGTATCGCAATGGTTTAAAGCCAATAGGTTGGTCCTTAATCTAACTAAAACATGTTTTATTTCCTTTCATAACAAGCTATCTATTGTGACAGATAAGAATAATGGAGAAAGCATGGATTAGGCTTATTTACGAGCGAGCGAGCAAACATTTTAAAGACTTTACTTTAATATACCAATAGTCAATAATTGTATATTATGTATGCATTTATAGCATTAAGAGAACTAAACAACTATTTTTTTCTTATAACTTGATATACATGTATATAGTGGGTCAAATTTAATCGTCTCGTTGGTCGCATGTGGCCCGTGGGCCGCTTTTTAATAATCAGGGTGTTTATTTTTATTATATACCTCATACATAGATTCTTATTCACTGATTGGTCAAAACTATATCACATGACACGGCGCATCTCGATCTATCATTGCGTCAGAGGGTTTTGGCGTTCTATCAAATGACCTAAGGTCAAATGATAGAACGCCAAAACCCTGTGATAGAACGCGTAACCCCTCCGCGACTTTTGCACACACGTACGTACACAAAATTTGGTTCAGGTTTTAAGAGCGCTTTCGCGAGTTGCTAGGTGCTAGCGCTAGGCTATGACTATACGTTAATCAATATACACGCAGCGTGTAAGAATTCAGCATGGCGAGTGACTTTGCAAAGGTTGAGGATGAAAAGGATGAGGTATATAAAACAAATATGGACTGCTCTGTAATCGGATGGCGGTGGAAATTATCACTCCCTCGGTGGTGTTCATACCGGCCCTTCTATCACCCCTCGGCTTCGCCTCGGGGGTGATAGAAGGGCCGGTATGAACACCACCTTGGGAGTGATAATTTCCACCATCATCCTCATGAGCAGTCAATATTTGTATACTATATAATATTGTTCCTATTCTTGGTACTACATTTTTTGTTCTTGTATTTGTTCTTGTATTTGTTACCCTACCTCTTGTTAGTCGAGGAGGAAACATTTCTCTTCTGGATGAAGACCTGGGTATTTTCATTGTAAAATAGAAAATTACTCTAAACTCTTCCAAACACTCAAGTTCTTCGAACAATGTAAAACATGGACGGACGGCCCCGAGTCAATATACGCAATATGTTTTTTTCTGTATTATATGTTTCCTTATATTATCCATTTTTGAAAAATTTCAGGTTACATTTTGTAGGCCACTATAATATCTACCAATGATTGCTTATAATGCAGAATGATATTTTATATTTTCACAACTGACACGTAATATTTATCAATCAGTTTTGATTGTTAGTTTGCACCTTTTGTGATTATACTCCTTTACTTCCCTGGTTATTTATCGATGATTTGTCATTCTGTTTCGATTGTTTGTACCTGATTCGATTCTTCCTGTGTTCTTTCCTCTATATTTGAGGATAATCCGAAATTGTGGATCGTATATCAATAAATTTGTTTGATTTGAACCAACTTAATTCTTTGCCTTTCCTCTCTCCTCTCTCTCTCTATTTCCCCCATTCTTTCTCCGCAGTTAAATAGGGAAACTAGCCTCTTCACCCCCGCCCGTCCCCCCCCCCCCCCAAGCTAGGCCACTAACATAGAGAATGAGAAGAGAAAGATAGCCACGAAAAGGGAGCGAGAGAGGAGGAAGTGAAAAGAAAGAGACGTATAGAGCAAAAAACTTAAAGATCTATCATTTCATTTTTTTCTCTCTATCTCTCTCTCGCTCTCTCGCTCTCTCTCTTGATCTATTTTCATCTCTCTCTTTATCTCTCTCTCTCTGTCTATATCTTCATCTTTCAGCCTAGGCGCAGTTTTAGGAAAATACTCCCTAACCCGTTGGATATGATTTGATGTTGGTATAACACGCATTTTCCATTTACTCTGGCCCAATTTATCATCTTTTATTGATACTTTTCAGTTCCCATAAAACATACTTCGTGGAATGATACAATCAAACTTTTACATAACTGATACATATATTGGCTTGGGCACATGTTTGTGTATAATAATGAAGAAATCAACAATATACAGCGAACTAATCAAAAAGTGATAATACACAATCCCATTTTCTATTGTGGAAAGAGAGTTTGCCTTTTCTCTTTGCAATATACCGTTCTTCTTTATATGAAGTAAGGAGCATTCTTTTAAAACCAGCAATGGTTGGCTTATTTTCTTTGCTTATACTCAAGTAAATACATCGTTTTGCTATAAGTAAAACATAATTTATCATTGTACTGTGAGGATGCTTTTTTAGATAACCTACAATAACCATTTTTTTCATTTAGAGAAGATAAGTCAAACATGGATAAAGTTTCTAAATTTTTGCAGCCAAACGTACATTCTGGAGAAGACTTTATTTTCATTTTGAAAAGTTTGTAATTAAAAGAACAAAATATCATGCAGCATTTTAAACTGAAACTCTCTTGTTTTTGTATCAATAGTTGTACAGATCATAATTTTTCGAGCTTTACACAATTCAGTATCGCTCAAGTCATACTTATTTTTCAAACGAAAAGAGCTCAGAGATTGCTCATTTTTTATTTCAACAAACTTTATATAGAAGTGTTTACTTTTTATTACGTTTAGATGACTAAAATCTTTAGGCATTATTATATCTTTAATAATCACCTCTATATCATCTTCGAGAAACTGACAAATGTTTTTATCACTACCTTTCTTTATGCATGAAAATATTCCTTGCAATAATAAGTAATCGTTCCCATTTATGTTGAATTCATTTTTCAACAAGTCATACATCTTTAATTGCACCATCTGGCAACATGATATGATGTCTAGTAATAATCCCCTTTTCAAACAAATGTTTACAAAAAATCATTTCATTGTCAATTTGTACTTCAAAATTGTTTCATATAATCTGGTTAACATATGATTCATTCTCTAAAGACAAGCGTAACCGTGACCAATTTTCGAAAATAGAGGCATAGAAAGGAGGTAACTGTGAACTTAGCAGGTCAGCATCAAAATTACAGTTAAGCAGAAATGTACCACCATATTTCTGTGCGTAATAATTAAAAACATTAAACCAAGCTTGGTTACTTGCATTCTTCATTCTTAAAACCCAAGTTAACTGTTGTGCCGAGATAGTGGATTTGACATCAACCATTTTAAACCACCTTTCTCAATTTGTTGTATAAGGACATTCCGTCTAACTCTGTCTTTCCCTTTCCATAAGAAATCTTAAAATTTAGTCTCAATTTCTTTCACAACCCAGCTGGGTATAAGAATTGAAGAAAATAGGTAAATAAATTTAGATATGCCGAAAGATTTTATAATCTGTATTTTACCACATAATGTTAAATTTCTCTGTTTCCATATATTCAGTTCCCGTCTAAGTGATAACAACATATCCCTCATATTTTGTTCTTGAAAATCATCAGCATTATACCCCCACCTGTGTTCCCAAGATTCGATGCTTCCCAACCTTCAATATTTCTGTTTTTTCTCTATTGAACATTAGACTAATGTAGAACGGGTTAAGTTGATCTTTCGTGCATGGTAATGAAAGATGGTAACCGACACACGAAGAAAAGGTATCACGTTATTTATATTTGTGCACGATTAAATGAATGGAATTGAAATAGTGCGGTCTTGACCGTTCAAAGTCCGAGCGACGAGTTTGCTAAAGTTCAGTTTTTGCTTTCAGAAACGTCTATTCTAAAAAGGAGGCATTCTCCTATTAAATTCGTTTCGTGATCAGCCATGAAATCTTGCAAAAGAAACGTCTAGACCGCCCTGGATGTACTGATCCTGTACTGCTGTTCAAAGTCCAATAATGAATTGTATAACTCCAGTGGCGCTTTTCTTTTAACAGTATAGAGTTCTTTCACCACTCTCGTAATATGTATATTCCAGTATTTTAGTTAAGCATTGGTTCATTCATTTCGTAATCTGTCATCAAAGCTGGCAGAAGAAACGTCATCAAATTCCGCAAAAGTGCAATTGTGGACGGATCTATTTACTCTTTTCTCACTATAAAAATTGGACATAATGTCTGGTTTTAGTTTAACGCTTCTGGAAGATGATCAAGATCGATACCAAGACGTTTATCGCAATGGTTTCTCTAGAATCGCCATGAAGGATGTCGTTCTCAAAGAAGTGACTCACTATTTCGACAAAAACTTGTTGCAAACTATCGCTGCTGCGTTCCCTGCAGATGACCAATTCAATCTTCTTGGTGTAGGTGTCGGTGAAGGTACGTTTCTTTTTCATTTTATCATCTTTTTCCGTTCAATTAAAATCAAGTAATGGATTTTGGAAGTAAATATCAGATCAACGTAAATTTTGTTTGTTTTGCTTTTTACATTAACCAATTTATAGTTTCTTTTCTTCCACAGTTCTATCAATATTTATTTGATAATAGGCCCGAATAAAAATTCATTCTTCAAAATGTGGCCTTTTCTTTACAGGTCAGCACGAACTTCACTTCCTGAAGAGTCTTGGATCTTATTTTACATCAATAACAAACGTAGCCGTAGATCCAAATGAAAACTTACTCGAAACATTCAAAAGCAACACAGCTGCATGGAATTTTGATGATAAATCAAAACATGATTATCACTGTTTCCGAGGTCACTCTGTCGTAGTTCTTTGATGAAAGTCCTTTGTCGGAATGCAAATACATTCGATGTACCATACCGGTGAAATTGAGACGACTTTTACCCGACTGGCGTCAATGCTGAAAGAAAAGGGTGTCATAATCATCGTCTTGTCAGGTAAAAATTAGATAACTTAAAGGGCAATCCAACCTTGGTGATAACTTGGTTTGAACGCAGAAAAATAAGAGACACAGGATGATGAGAGTTTGAAAGAAATCGGACAAAGAATGAGAAATTTATAAAAGTTTGAAAAATGAGATCATTAAAACTATGCGAAACTCCACTTGGCAATTTGGTGAATCGATTGTAACGTATTCCCGGTAAATTCTTTTGCTGTGCACTGAAGTATCATTAATGTCCGATTTTCTCCTAAGTTCCTTTTTCCCTCGGGGCAGTACTGAAAATACAATTCTAGATAGCATATTGTTATAGGTCCTCCAATGAGAAAAAGATACATATTGAAAAACTGATTAAAAAAAAAAAAAAATATATATATATATATATATATATTTTTTTTTTTTTTTTTTTTTTTTTTTTTTTTTTTTTTGCGTGTTGGAGCAAATGGGAGTGTTGTCCGTCGCTACATCACAGCGGCATTACCGATTAGGTCAATTTGAAACTAACATAGGTATAATGATTTTTTTTCAAATAATATTTATTATTTTCTCTCAAATCAAATACATATTGTAAAAATGATTCATAACAAAACTGGGTGCATTATACATTGATATTTTGCCTTAAACATTTGTTGCATTTTCCGATAAGAAATGAAATCGCTACAAAGTTTCTGTCTTGTTGACACAATGAATAAAAGCGTTTAAGCTGTATCCGTGTGATACACTTCTTGTGAAATGTGCTTACACACACACTTACACCCACGGTGAAGCACCCTCACCCCGACACATGCACCCACCCCCCCCCCCCCCCCTCCACACACACAAATATGACTTCAAACAGTCAAACGAAGTCTCTTTAAATCAACCAACTAATTCTCTTTTCTTTACTTCTTTCGGATCTTACTTCTGTTTTGATTTGCTTACCTGCTGGTTCCGTTTCAGAATGCAGCCTTTTAAAGCAGACAATGCTGCAGAAGACGTGGCTACCTGCAAGTTACCGCGTTGCCAAGAAATCGCTTCCTGAACAAATATGCAAAGTTGCTCAGCAAAAAGGATATACCGTCACCACATTGGATCTAGACATAAAGTGGGACCTCACCGATCTGTTTGACGTACACTCGGAGCTAGGGGACAGGCTGATTGATTTCATGACGATGACGGCCTATTTTCGGAAGACAGCACCGGCTGAGAAGCAGGACGAATTAATGTCGTTCTAGCGGTCTTTTTGCTCGGAGGATGAAGATGGACGCATGCGTACATTGGCAGGAGAGACGATAGTTGTCGTCTCAAAATAAGTAAACACCTCGATGAAAGATAAACAGACAAAGAACTGTCTGGATTGGGAAAAGATGACTATGTAGTAAATAAGAATTGTTGTATACCTCGAGGTTTTGGAATCATCAAAATGATGAGAAAGTGACTCATTCTTGCTGTAAGTCACATGCACTGCACACAGGAATGTGTGGTCCAAATTTTCCAGCTATTTCTTGTCATATTTCGAATTTAGGGGCATTTGAAGGGCAATCCTTTTCAGAGGACATTATTTTCTTCTACGATATTCTTCCAAACTGACATGAGAAAAACTTAGAAAGCTAAAAATTATTTATCACGTTTACTAGAACCTAACCTCCTCTTTAAAGTGATTGATTAACTTTGCCCAGGATTGAAAAAATATCACTGTTCAGCTAATGCTGTAATCATAATTGCAAACCTTTAGGTCAGACAGGAATCGCCTGAGTTTTATAAGCTGATCGGTCGTTTATATATCAAGATATTTACGATTGAACATTGATGTCGGGATAGAGTACCATCGAACCCTGAAGAACTCTTACGGTTGGCATACCTCGCTCTATCACAGAATACCGTACGGGCTGGAAACCCGCTCTGAAATCGTCAAGCGCCGGAGCTTGGTTTTTGTGACTGCAGCGCAGCAAAGAAGCCGAGCGACTTGCGCTAGCGATCGATCACGATTTTCTCTTTTTTAGGACAGTAAACGGGTTCCATTTTCTCTCATACTTTCACATATCCTTAATTATATATGTAGTTAGAGGATTGCACATAATTCACTTGCATTTGAGCTGATTTCACAATTTTTCACAAAGTTAATCAATCCCTTTAACATGTTTAATAACAATCATAGTGATCGGAAGACCTATACTACTTTAATTTATCCTCAAAATCGCTATTATCGGATGTGAAGCCTTCACTCTAAATATAAAGGAGTGAATTTGTCAACTTCGCTCTTAATAGAGTGGTAAAACACTCCCGTTTGAGTGAGCATGCCGATATTCCTTCATCAGCCGTCTCACTCACTGACAGAGTAAGCCCGTGTTCTGCTCAATATCATCTGCAGACTAAATTATTTTCACTCGTTGCTCACGAGTGACGCAATGCAACCAATGACAATTACGTCCTGCAAAAAACAGTGAAGAAGCCGATCGCGTATCGAGGCGCGAAATTAAATTCCACCATCGATCTCTACCTCGCCAAAGAGAATCAGGCACGCACGTTCTACTAATTCAAGCTCTTGGCCATGATAAGTCTAATAGAAACTGGTTGTTATTGTCGCATAAAAATTTGCTCAATACTACATATGTAAATTAGATGAGTATTTACAAATATTAATTAATATTTTCTCCTAATAATACAAAAAGCCATTATTGCAGAGAGTCTTTAAGAAGCGGATCAACATCATATAGCTTGGAATAATCTTGATTAATCTTATTATTGTGTATTGTAGTGTCTGTTTGCTTCATGTCATTTATGTATCATACTGCACTGCTTTAAATGTTTGTTTTGCGGTGATAGATTTCGATTTGGACTGATTTGAAGATGCAAAAAGAAAGTAAGCAAAATGCCAATAAAGCAAATACCCCCGAAGCCGATTTTCAAATTGTCACTTTGGTGTCAAATGTCCATGTACATGATTTCTGGCCATTTAGATTCGTAATTCTGTGGCAAATTTGCAAAATGTGTGTCTTATTAAAATGTTCGATGTTATGCTGTGTGAGTCAATAAAAAGAAAAACCACATTCAATAGTTCAACCTCTTATGTTTCTTCGTTACAATAGTCATTTTTACATTTATGCCCTTTTTTTTCTCAAATAAAAGCTTATAAGAACTTCTTGTCGTTCTCAATCAACTACAAACGCTAGAAGCAACACACCCGCCGCCTCACGCTCCTGTACATTCATAAAAGAGTTGGACAAAAATAATATAACAATTTCCATTCACTTCTGTCCATCTGTCTTCCTGTTTATTGGTTCTTACCTAATATATCCTATCCTATAACCCCTACCTAATCATATCAATTTGCTATCTCTTATATACCCTTAAGAAATTCATGATATGTTTGGTGATGGTCAATCATTCGGGCCACCCCAAACCATATACAACTAAAAATTCAGGAATATGCACATTATTCATGTTATTTTATGTTTGCTAAATCTGTGGTAAACCAAACTATGGGTTCTGAACATCCGTTTTAAATTCATTTTCTGCCCAGTACTTGGAGAAAATCGCCAGTTGTGGGGTATATATGGCCAAACTTCAATTTGCCAATTTTTTTGAGACAACTACAAGCAGACAAGTACATGGTTTGAAAAAAATAACTCGATTGTTTTACAGGATTTACCCAACATTGATGTACCCCGTAAAATATTGGTTACATGTCGTTTTTCCGAAGGTTCATAATTCCGAAGGTTCGCATTTCCGAAGGTTCGTTAATCCGACGGTTCGTAATTCCGAAAATGAAATAGGGTTCATTATTCCGAAAATGAAAAAGGGTTCATATTTCCGAAGGTTTGTAATTCCGAAAAGTTACGTAGGGCTCTATTGCATTTCCGAATTACAAACCTTCGGAATTATGAACCTTCGGAAAAACGAACCTTCGGAAAAACGAGTACCCCCCAAAATATTAGGCAATATGCAGCAATAATGACCAACCATTCACTTCCCGACAACTAATTTCGTTTAACTTTCTTTTTACTCTGTAGCAGGTTGGGTAAACCTCCATCAAACCGTTTGGAGGTATTTGACCATCAAGCAATAGACCGGTTCTGTAATGTATACAAATTTATGCACACTTCTTCTCTGAGCACGTAGTCACGAGGTATTCCATTAACCTGTTTTTATAAATGAGCCTCAATGCTTGGAATCCAGTTTGCATACATTACTTGTTGCTATGACCTGCAAGCCTCCGGCAAGCTTTCAGGTTGTCAAGAACAACCTTTGTTTGAAAGGTATGTATAAAATTTCCATACATTACCGAAGCGGTCTATTGCAAGACTAGTATACCCAATCAGAAAGAAGAATCGAACTAAATTGAGCAACTCCTGGAAAATAGTTCTCAACACTGTTTTAACAAGTAATGTTGATCAATATCTACCCGTCACTTGTGTAAATAGTTAATTGCCATAAACCTGATAAACTGGTCAAACGATGTTTTGCTGAATTGGTTTAGATCGGAAAGGGGCGTTTTTTAACCAACAAGCAGTTACCACCCTTAACCTTAACTTATCAATGTTTAAAGATTTTTATCTTAAATAATGGGGCCTTTTCCATTCTATTGAATCGCATCGCGTCACGTTATCGGGCTACACGACCTTTCGTGAGAACATGCCTTATTATTCACGAAATGTCAGTTGTACAATGTTTGTTAAATAAACCCTCTCATCAACAATTTGTTTGGTCCAATTTACCTGACAATTTCTGAAAAAACTTAAAGCAAAATTCAAAAATCTATAAAAACTCACGCCTTAACGGGTTTATTTATAAGATTTGAAAAAATTATATCACAGTCCTCGTAGGCAAGGCTAGCAGCCGAATTCAGTTTTCCCCCATCGCCCAGCGCCCCCCCCCCCCACGTTATGCATGCAAGAGAGCAGCTTATAATGGCAGCCATGAAGACTCGTGATTCGAAGATTTTGCTAAGATTTGTACAGTTATTTCTTTTAAAATTTGTTTCGTCATATTCACATATTGCTATTTATGTATCATTGAGTAGTAATAGCCAGTTAAAGCCTCTCCGTTGTTGTTTTTTGTTGTTTCTCATTTTAGACCGATATTAAGTTTTTCGCGCGGCCTTGGATGTGGCCGATATGGCTTTTCGGAATATGACTGAAATAAATATTCTGTCAAGTTCAAACTCACTTCAAATTTCAAAGTCATCATTTCGACGGTGCTAACAGTTAAAGGGGAATGAAAGGCAACAAACATTAGCCGATAATCATGTAGATAAGTGTCAGCCTGTTAAAAATATCTTGAAATTACTCCTATTTGATTATTAAAAAAGGAGAAAATGTCTCGAAAAGTTGCAGCTTCCTTGCTATACATTATCCCATGGGGGCTGCCATTTTCTTTATAAAGTAATGTCACAGCAGTGCGATTTGTGAGACACCCACTGATACTAGCTTCGATGACACTCCACGTATGTTTGTGCCGCTCACTTCGAGAGCGGGCCCATTTTGAAAGGATCCAGGGTAACTCGGCAATACGCTAGGGATATTTCGCACTCAGCGCAAAATCGAGAGCTGAAATGATCGCAACTACTTGTAAAAATTTTTGCATTGAGTGATCTTTATAACCAACAATTTTCAGGATAAGTTGATTAGAATGTGTAAAATAGTTACTGGGGAGATAATGATAAAATTTTATCAGGTTTAACTCTACAAAACATAAAAAGCAAGACTTTATTGAAGGTCCGTTGTGAAGTAGCCTTTTGACAAGGCCCTCGTGACTTGGCTATTTTTTTCTCGGCAAGTAAGCTAGTAGTGGCTGCATAACAAGATTAGCCGCCCAGCCCGGTGAATGCGCGATCGAGCGACGTGAGTCGCGAGGGCCTTTTGGAACCTGGCCTGTATTTCTTATGCTATCCCTTGTTCCTAGCGAGGATCTGCTACCTTATAGGTAGGAGCCAATCAGCGAACGTATCTTCGCATGACGTCAGCATAAATTTGGTATGCAAATTCGCCTTCATGTCGCTGAAAATTTCAGCTTTCAAGGACTTACAACTGAGGGCAATTCTTTCAGTCCTCAAAGGACAGGATGCATTTGTGAGCCTTCCCACGGGATATGGCAAAAGCGCTATTTACCAGGCGATCCCGTTGTGTAAGGACTATCTTCGATGGCACGCTCAAGCTTTTGCATTTTCTTACATATCACGATAATGAACGAATCACATGGAAAGCAAGCCCCGCAGATACCGTTGTGATTGGTCGATAATCCTCGGTAGGCGTGTTAGCATACGAATGTCAACTCGTGCATAATTCATATCGGACGATGGAAACCCAGGTTCCAAAAGGCCTCGCGACTAAAGTCGCTCGATCGCGCGTTCACCCGGGCCGTGTTGATTCTTTTCGTCGCCGGCTAGTCTCATCTCAGGCACAGCATGACGAACAAAATAGCCAAGTCACGAGGCCTTGTCAAAAGGCTAGTTGTGAAGCTGCGCGATGCCGAGTCTGCACTACGGCCGAGCAACCCCGACCCCCCTATTATGTAAGGGTATTCGCGAGTGAAAAATCGGGGGTGTTGCTTCCAGCGTCGAGATCGGCAAGAAGTGCTGGTTGTGAAAACATGTAGCCATATAAATCTTATACCTCTTCCCAAACACAGTCCATGTGATAGACAATACTTCAGGAAGAAAGGTATAAGAAATGGTTTAAAAGGGTAAAAAAAAATGACATAATGAAACTTTATGAATAATTTGAATATTTTTCAAGTGGAAACTGGAAAATTAACCTGTAAATGGAGCTTAGACTGTTATTAATGGGATTTTCCTAGAGTTTGAGTGAACGTAGGTAACTATAGGCTACATATGAATTACTTCTACCTGAAATTCATTCGAACGATTTTATATCCTCAAACATCTGGTGTAAAATAAAAGTCCGGAAAGCAAATATGCATGCGTCCCCTGTTTAAAAATGTCGCAGCCCACGAAGCGCCTACTCGTTGTGTAGTTAACGAACATACGTGACTCTGATCACCTGTGGAATGCATGACACTGGATTTCATCATAATAGACCTTTTTTGTAGTCATCTACATTCAAATGAAGGGATTTTAATCCTGCCATATAACCTAATTGTGTCAAGATATTTGGTTCAGTTGTTTCATAGGTGAGGCAGTTTCTTTTGTTAGCAGGATTTGGCATACACAAGTTGTTGCTTGGTCAGACAAAGGCTTGTCAATTATTCAAAGAAGTGACAAAGACCTACATACAACTGCTCCATACCAACATCTCCTGTGCGAGAGTAGGGGTACCAAGATGGCTGCCATTTTGCATTGGTTTCTTTGGTTGTACATTATTTATTCATTATGTAACACCATAGCCATTGTCTACAGGTAAATGGACATGTACTACTATGACATCACAGTTTTTCAAAATGGCAGACCCCATGGAATAATATCTAGCAAGGAATCTGCAAACTTTAGAGAGATTGTTCTCTTTACTGAGCAGTCAAATAGCAGTATTTTCAAGATATTTTGAACAGGCTGACAACTTTCCACATGATTATCAGCTGATTTTTATTGAGATTCATTCTCCTTTTTAAGAGCAACCGTCCATCAGAAACTGTTATTCATACAATTTCAGCAAAGTTCAGTCATGTCAGTCAAACCTTTTAAACTTGTCAAGATCTACTACGTTAGATCTAACTTGGACCAAGACTAGTAAAACAGACCCTAACTTAATTCATTCTGAATCCAGATATGTTACTGTTAATAGGTCTATATATCATAGCTATACGATTCTATGGCGAATATTTACTGCTGCATTAGTACAAAAAATACCAAAGTCAGTATATCAGTATAGTACAATTGGATTTGCTTGCGTAGGAGTAAATCTAGACTATGCTAATTTAGAGTCCCCTATAGATCTTTACTCTAACTTTTAAATTTGATCGAGACTAAATCTAGATCTAACTTAGGTTCTATGTTCATTTCCCACAAGTACGATCTATCATCCCTTATACATTATATTGTAGGAATTTACTTAAGTTTAACATCGTAAGCTGTCATTGAGTAAATGTGGAATGAGTGTGTTTGGCGATTCTTGAGTGACTAGATCTGTCATCTTAATTCTACAATAGGCGATATGTAGATTAGAAAGGGGAAATCCAGGGTAGACCAAAGTGGGGAAAACATTTTCCCAATACAATATCTTAGGCACAGGTACCGTGTAAATTAAAAAACTCCCATCTCACAAAACTGAAATTCATTTAGTCTAAGAGCCAGTCCCGAAATATTCTCCACATTTCACCCACAAGATCTGGGGCCCGTTGCACAAAACTTGCGTTTGAACGCAACTCAGGAAAATCAAACGCAACTTCATTTTCAGCCTATCAGAAGTGCGCATTAAGGACTTGCGTTGATTTCTAGGAGTTGCGATTAAACGCAAGTTTTGTGCAACGGGCCCCTGACCCTTCAAATATACAATATCCCGGCTCATTTTGATTGCGTCAGTGCCTGCGCTGATCAAGCCTGTGAAGGCAAGTAACCCATTCGCCAGTTATCAAAAGTATTGTTTGCATTGTTCATTTGCTTAAAGCCGGCCCACACGAGGCGTCATTTGCTGACGTCATGCAAGAGTGATATCGTTTATGAAATGATTGGAAATTGAACAGCGCAAACAATACTTTTAATAACTGGCGTGTGGGTCAATTGCCTTCACAGGCCCGATTAACGCAAGTACTCAGGCGCGCCGGAAGCAGTTTGGGATTGGGGGGGGGGGGGGCAAACATTCAAGGGGGCTCACCTTTCAAGGGCTCATGTCTTCTCACCCCTAAAAAACACACACGCTTTCCCACCCTCTCAAACCAATACAGATCCTACTGCTAAATCAAAATTTTACTCAAAAATTCCCTGACAAGCGACAAGCATTTTTGGGGTGTATTTTTACTCGAAAATTCTCTGATAAGCAAAAAAAAAACCAAAACACCAGAATTATGCTAAAATTCTGCTAAATTTTGTCAAATTATGCTAAAGCGGTCAAAATTCTGCCAGAAAGCAGAATTCTGCCAACTCTGGCAACCTTGCGTCTAATACAAAACCTCCACTACGTTAAAGTTTAAAGTTTGAATGCTTTATCTGTCTTCAGTGCTCTCCATGAATACGAAAAATGAATACAAAGGCTTACAAATACGTAAAAAAGCAATCAAGCTTTTAATATACGCACGATTTTTACTCCTTTACTACTGATTTTTTTTTTTTATGGGGGGGGGGGCTTTTTTTTTGGGGGGGGGGGCGAAAATACATTTTGCCCCCCCCCCCACTTTTTCGTTTGGGGGGCGACCGCCCCCCCCTTCCCCCCCCCCCCCCCCCCCACTTCCGGCGCCTATGCAAGTACTGACGCAATCGAAATGACGCCTCGTTAAGCCGGGCGTTACATTGACAGGAAGGTTGTCAGCTTGACCACAGCCGGCGGCTTTAGCCCCCAGAACCCCCGAAATAGACCCCAAAGACGGGTCAATATCGCCCCATATTTCCGTCGGTATGGGTTGTTAGAAGGAAGAGATTGGGCTGAACATTCCAAAATATAACAACTGAAACAATTATCCATCGGGAAGGGGTGTCAGATCCTCAACAAAACAACCAACAACAAATTCGCCTTTGAAAGAACCCCCCCCCCCCAAGAAAAAAAAAAATGCTCTGGATGTAAAGAAAAAAATAGTTATTACTTTCAAACTTTAATATCTCAAAAGTGCTTTGTTCAATTCACTTCAAATTTACATAATCCCATCTTGAGTATTGTAATTTTTTTTTAAGATGCAATTTGATGTCAAGTGATTATTTTATTAATAAGTTAATTAATTGTGAAAAATGTATTGCTTTCCAAAAAGTAGCCCCAAAATATTGTCAGGATTATGTAAACATATCCAGTAACCATCTTCGCCTGTTTGACAGGTCATAATCTTGATAATCGAGGGGATAGCTAGGTATCTGGGCACAGCTGTTTCAAGAGAATAAAAAGCTTAGCGCTACCTCTCGGTGGAATGAAAACATGTATGCACGGTACAGTGTTGTTTTGCTTTTATCGTGCATAATGCACTCAATCGAATCGTCCGAATTATAAACGACAACTTCCATGTCCTGTGTACGTTTCTTTCCTTTTTCTTTATTTTTACTTTTTCAAACAGGGGTGTATGAAATACAAGCCATGTTTACTTAATAGACTCCTCCACTTATGTTTCCCTTTAAATTACACTATTTACATTATACCAATTATTGCTTTATCAGTGTAAGTCATTTGAATGATGTTCTTTTATATCTATGTTTCAATTAATATATATTTATGTTCCTGTTCTTAATTTTCATATGTATTGTTTAAAAAAGAAATGTGAAAAATTATTTTGTAAAAAATTTTTGGTAAAAAAATATTTTGTGGAAAATAAATAAACTTTGAAACTTTGATAACAGTTTCAGCGATATTCCGTTAAAAGATTAACTGTGAAGACCGCAAAGATGTACGTTTGAGAAGCTTTACAATGTTTGCACTTGTTTTTAGATTTTTCTTTACACATTTAACTTCCGGTTGTAATCTATTTGAAGAAAAGACAGTGTGCAGTTCAGCCCCCTTTTTTACAAAGAAAAGAGGAATTGACAAACTATTGAAAATACTGGCCGTTTCTCAGTTTACCAGAAATTTTGTGAACAAAGGGCATGTTTTCAAGAAAGGTCATGTCACCCGACAGCGAAAAAGTGGACGGCGACGCACTGCAGTGTTCGGCTTCCCGTCCCCACTTTAGACCGGACGCTATTTCTCCCGAGAACCGTCCTGAAATCAAACAGGACGGAGAGATACTCCGAGTAGCGCATGCGCACATCGATTTTTCGCTCGACTACCCGTCGTCAAAGGCTTCCGTCCTAAAATCGTAAGCTCGCTATTAACACTGATAGTGCGTCTGCGCCAATTGGCAACGAAGTTTTCCCGCCACCAAATCAGACGAGCTGATGAAACGTCCAGGATCGGACGTGAAACCTTTCTTGGAAATAATTCGTTCAGATGGAATGATTTAATTATTTGTTTACTGTTTAAACTTTTTACCTGGATGGATCAGAACTTACATCATTTGATCACTTTTTCATTCGTTTCGTAATCTGCCATCAGACCTGAGAAAAGAAACGTCATCAAATTAATCCTCACAAGAAAAATTGGACATAATGTATGGTCTAAAGTTCCTAGGTGATGATTATGACCGTTATCATGACGTTTATCGCAATGGTTTCTCTCGAATCGCCATGAAGGATGTCATTCTGAAAGAAGTAACTCATTATTTCGACAACAATGTGATGAAAAGAATGACTGACGCGTTTACCCCAGATGACCACTTCCATTTTCTTGGTTTGGGTGTCGGTGAAGGTATGTTTCTTTGCCATCGTTTTGTCGGTTCCATTAAAAGCATGCTGCGGATTTGGAATAAATATCAGATTAGCTTTCTCAAAAGTAGTCAAATTATATTATCAGGATTATGTAAACCAACCCAGTGTCCATCTGTACCTGTTTGACAAGACATATTAGAGGAGCTTGTTAGGTATCTGGGCTATGTGGCTATACCATGCTGAAATCTACCATTCATGTGTTAATTGCACAAATACCTTGCAAGCTTATGCCTCTTTAAACAGGCGCAGATGGACAATGGTTGTGTTTACATAATCCTGACAATATCATTTGACTACTTTTGAGAAAGCAATACAATTTCCACAATTTTATAATTTATTATTGAAATGATTATTTGACACCAAATTGCACCCTAGGAAAGTTACAATACTCAAAATTGTACTATGTAAATTTGACCGGAATTGAATGACACACTTTGGAGTTATTAAGGTTGTAATGTAATCTTTTTTTTTTCTACATCCAGAGCATTTTGGGCAGCAAAGCTTGGTTTAGGGGCACTTTGATATTTTTAGGGGCGTGTTACACCCCCTTCCCGATGGAAAATTGTGTCAGTTTTTATATTTTTGTAATGTACAGCCATACTTCTTCTGTCAAAATTTGGTCTATGGACCTTACGAGGAAATATTTGCCCCAATTTTTAGGTGGCGTCTGACAACCCATGGAAAATTTTGTCAGTTTTGGTGTTTTGGTAATGTATAGTCATATACCTTCCTTTTGACAAAGTTTGGCGCATATGTTAGATTGGTTGAAATCGACCAGACTTTGGGGCCCCCTTTTTTTTTGGGGGGGGGGGGGGCTCTGAGGGCCAAACCCGGGGGCTTCGTGTGAGCTGACAAGCTTCTTGTGAAGGACATGGACGGTCTAAATAATAATTTAAGGGAATCAAATCTCATATGTAAAATGGGTTGACCATTTCGGGACAGGCTCCTGGCCTTATAGTTTCGGTACATCTACATTCGTGTCAAAAGTCAATGACAGGTTTCATAAGTGTTTTCTTCGAAACCTCGTCTTTTCTTTACAGGTCAGCATGAACTTAACTTCCTGAAGATTCTCGGATCTTACTTCACATCAATAAGAAATGTAGCTGTGGAGCCAAACGAAATTTTTCTCGAAACATTCAAAAGCAACATAGCTGCGTGGAATTCTAATGATAAATCAAAACATGATTCTCATTGGTTCCCCGGTACCATGTCGAAAATGATCCTCGGTTGCGTATTCATCAGAATGTACCGGTATGCTAATGTCTCAAAGTGGTATTTCCCGCCTTGCTTCCACCCTTTGTTATTTTTATTATGATATTGTTCTTGTTCTTGTTACTACTCTGTTTGTTCTTGTATTTGTCACCCTGCCTCTTGTTAGTCGAGTAGGAAACATTTCTCTTCTGGCAGAAGACCTGGGTATTCTCATTGTAATATATTTGAATTTCTGTTTATTAAAATTAAAAAAATGACCCTAAGCTTTTCCAAATACCCAAGTGAAACATGAACGGACGGTCTCGAGTCAATATACGCAATGTGTTTTTCCAGTCAAAACTTTTTTCTGTTTTTTATGTTTTCCTTATCCATTTTTGAAAAATTTTAGATGACATTTAATAGGCCAGTATGATATCTACAAACGATTGCTCATAATGCAGAATAATATTTTCTATTTTCACAACTGACACGTAATTTGTCAATCAATATTGATTGTGAATTTGCACCTTTCGTGATTATACTCCTGTAATTTTCTGTTTATTCAATTTGTCATTCTGTTTCGATTGTTTGTTCCTGATTCGATTCTTCCGTGTTCTTTCTTCTATATTTGGGGATAATCAGAAATTATGGATCGTATATCAATAAATTTGTTTGATTTGAACCAATTTGATTCGGACACACGAAGAAAGGGCATTATGTTGTTTACCTTTGTGGACGATTAAATGAATGGAATTTAAATAGTTCGCTCGTGACCGTTCAAAGTCCGAGCGACCAGTTTGCTAAAGTTCAGCTTTTGCGCTCAGAAACTCTTTCTATAAAGGAGACATTCTCCGATTGAATTTATTTCGTGATCTGTCTTGAAAGCTTGCAATAGAAACGTCCAGACCGCCCAGAATGTACTGATCCTGTACTGCTGTTCACAGTCCATTTATGAATTGCAAAACTCCAGGGGCGATTTTCTTTTAATAGTGTAGCGCCAATGTTATTGATTATGATTTTTATTGATATTGTTGACAATTTGTATACGACACCGATCGTTGATGTTTAATTAACGCCCTCTTGCGGCGGGTTACGTTTGTCTCGGTCTTGGCATTAAAATAGGAAAACCCTATCCAGAATCGTCCGGTGTTTCTTTTTTTGTTTAAACTTGCGTGGTGGCTGCTGTCGGACGTTCCTAGGCCATTTTTATGACGGTCCCAAGGATGTGAACAGAGAGAATCTAGCTCGACATATAGGAGGCCGGACGTTCATCAAAAAGTGGTGTGATAATTCTGGGTAGCTCTCATTGTTTTCCTGTGTAGCCCCACATATTGAATATGTGTGACGTAGCGTCGACGCACAGACGCACCGCCCTGACCGGGTCCACTGCATCAACAAAGCGATGCGCCCCCGTAGAGGCACCCCAGCATGGGTGTCATAGTGGTTCGTTGGAGCCAAGGCCCTTAGAATTCCCCGAGAGGACTGTTTCACTTATCCCCAGTGCCCCCTACAGACACGCCCCCCCCCCTGTCCCCTGGTAGTTAGGTGGTGTGCATAGCATATTGTAGTTTTGTTTTATTACATGTAATTGGCATAGTTTTGCTCTTTTATTTTGTTTACAGATTTTTTCCTGATGAACGTGTATTTTTATTTTTCCACTAACTTTGTTATTGTTATAATACTTCTGTCTTTTAATCATTTTAGGTAGACTGTGAGTGCACCTGATAACTCACTTAAATATTTGCATTTGGATGGATTACTTTTTTTTTAACCTCCCTTTTTATTGCAGTATACTGGTGGATGTGTACATTCTCATTTTCAGTATAGTTGTGTAACCATGGTTTTTTACTGAATTGACATTTTTGCATGTATGATTGTGGTTACAGTGTACCAGTAAAACTTTGTGTGATTTACTGATTAATTTGGTTATGTTTGCATTTATGAATTGTTTTTGCCTTGATGATTCAGGGATATGCTATGTTTGTTTCCATGTCGGGTAATGGATAGATGCGAACCTGTAACATTCAGTCTCCTTTTTTATATAGTTTGATGGCCCTTTTTTGTTGTTTACAGAGAAGATGGAGTAACTGGTGTGAATCTTTGGTTTTACATACATGATTCTAATAAATGCATCTGCTATTTCAATATTTACTTTGGACAAACAGCATTTGTGTTATACATATTGTTTGTATTTTGTAAAGTAGTGTCCTTACTTCTTTGTCCTCTTTATGCAAACAAAATCAGGTTTTGATTGTCATGTTAATTCGCTATAGATGTATGCATGGTTTGTTTACTTAATATAGATGTACTATGCACCATTACAACCTTTTTCCTTGTTGCATTCATTTTCAGCGAAGGAGAAATAGTGTGAATGTTTGCAGTTTAGATACTGGTACATGTATCTCATAGTGCAGTGCACTTGTTCTTTCGAAGTGTAGTTCTGATATTAAATACATTTATTCTGACAAAGGTTTTTGTATTTTATAATGGAATGTTTTGCATTCATGTATGTATTTACATGTGACTGGGTTTTCACACATTTTTTTCCCCTTCCCTATGCAACACACCTATTCCTAGTTGTATAACAAATGTCTATATGTACTCTGGTGTCTTCATCTTGTTGCTATTCAGGCAGTGCCGAACGGTGCAATTAACCCAAGAATTCGCGTTGATTTGACCTCGCTTTTCTGTTGAATGAACACGATGTTCGGTGAAACCGCTGGGGAAGTGTCGAAGCAAAACTGCTATAACTTTGGCATATGACCATGAATTTGAATGATCTTAATGGTTTTGAAAATGGGAATCAGCAGGTTAACTAGTCATCATATTTTTTTTTCAAAATCGATGGAAAAACGGGGACAAACGTACAAGAAACATTACATTAAGAATACAAAATAAAAGTCCAAAATATGCATTAAAATTACACATTTCTAATCGGAAAACAAAAGAGATGTTGGAGTATGTCATTAATCAGATATTAAAGATACTTTGTGTGAAATATCATTTTCTAAAAACCATGCATCCGAAAATGTCTGTAAAAAATCAAATACAATGCATTTTTGTACCTTGAATCCGAACGCTGATCTACCGAGTCGCTTTCCGTGGCGATGACGTCATTCTCAATAATACAGTCCCACATTATGCTAATTCTTGTTGGGTTTGAAACATAAAACGGCTTTCACGTGATTTCGTGGGGGAAAATGTAATCTTTGGAAGATTTGAATAATCTTCCAAAAGCCTCAGAAATTCATAGCAAATATATTTACGGAAATAAACCTGAAATAAACTAATTATCGACCTCATGGCTTTACCGTTTACCATCGACACAGCACTGACATGTACTTAGTAAACTCTCATGTCGTCTGCTGCAGCAGCTGAACCAGTGCTGCTTGGCTGTGTGTGCCAGGTCAATGAGGTCATCGATCTGGTGTGGAACAAGAGGAAGGGGAGCGTCTACTTTGACACGATGATTCTATTTATAAAATATACTACTACTTCTAGTGCTGCTGCTGCTGCTGCTACGACTTCATTGCTAGTCCACTGATTTTGATCAATCATGAAAATAAAATATGCAGTAGCAGTAGTAATAAGAGAAATGTTATATTAATAATCGGAGGGGGGGGGGTACAATGTACATTTTACTTTCAAGGGGGGTGGGGCACGGGCTGGATGTACCCCCCTAAATCCACCACTGATAATAATAGTAAAAGAAATAATTATGATAATGATAATAATAATTACATGTATAGTCTGTCATTATTATTATTATTATTATTATTATTATCATAAAGAAGAGGAGGAGGAAGAAGAAGAAGAAGAAGAAGAAGAAGAAGAAGAAGAAGGGGAGGAAGAAGAAAATTAAAAAGAAAACAAGATGATGTCTTTGGCCACTGTTCCTACACAGTTTTCAGTTTGTGAAAATAACCCAATATATTTTCCATTATATCTCCGAAAGTAAGGCTTCGGCACGGCGAAAATTTCGTCACGAGGTCCGTAAAAGTTTCAAGAATATGTATGTACTTGATAATGAATATTAAGCGAAACGTCAGGATTTGTCTGTAAATAATCTGAGGGTAGTTTTGAAGGACAACAAAACATGAAAGGTTTGATAAAATGAAAAGTAATTCATCATTTTATTTTTTATTTCATGTGCACATTGATATGACTCTTTCAAATCATTCCTGAAATTCTGAGCGAAATCCGCCCACAAACAATGGAGAAACGAGAGGGGGAAATTTTGGTAAAAAGGTGAACTTCTGAACGTGAGTGCTTCGTTGACCGTTACAGATTCATAACGATTTCGGTCTGAACGGCGAGTTAATTGATCTCCTCCTCTCCGACTGTATTAACTGGTTATTTTCCAGGTATCTTAGCATGCCCATCTTAATCTGTGTGCGGATTTGTTTCCTTATTTAACCATAACTGCAGTTATCTTTTGTGATGCAGTTTTATTTATACATGTACCTATTTTTGTTTGACAGCAGGTGATGTTTCCACTTTCGTGTTTTCAAAAGGAAGAAGGAAAGAGACTGGAAGTTAATTATGCTATTGTAGTTACATGTATGTTGTTTGCATGCTTATACATGTACTTTGTATTGGATTATTGGTAAAAAGATGGTTTAAGCCTGCAGGGTAGTGATGTATTAATATACTATTAATACATGGTTGGGAGTGCGTTAGTGCGATCTGGCAACACAAAGGTTTTTATCGTGGTGTACTAACACACGAGGCGTAGCCGAGTGTGTTAGACACCACGATAAAAACCTGCGTGTTGCTGGATCGCACTAACGCACGAACTCACAACCATGTATTAATAGTTTTATAAAACGGGTCTACAATTTTAGTGTTTTCTTACAATCTTAGTGTTTGATCCGGATTAGCCGTGCGTTAGTCCCCTCGCCGTGCGTTATCACTTTTTTTTTGCACGGTCACGTGATGTTATTTGACCAATCAGGATGGCTACATTCTTGAACCCGTTTTATAATTGTTTATAGTAAATCACATGCAGAGTTATGGCCTTGCTGATATGTTATTGCATTATAGACTCACAATTTGTTTTTTTATTACAAATGTAATGAGATTGTGTAAACATAAACACAAGATTACTCACTCGTTATTGTTTGCATAATGTTAAGTTAATAGCTGAGCTATTGTTACTTTTAAAGTCATATCATTGATTATTGGTTATGATTATTAATAGTCTGTTTATATCGTTAATATCGTATACTGATAATGGCAGAGAGAAAGAAGGAAGAAAGAAGAAATCACGCCAATGTTATTGATTATGATCTTTATTGATATTGTTGACAATGTTATATACGACACCGATCGTTGATGTTTAATTAACGCCCTCTTGCGGCGGGTTACGTTTGTCTCGGTCTTGGCATTAAAATAGGAAAACCCTTTCCAGAATCGTCCGGTGTTTCTTTTTTGTTTAAACTTGCGTAGAGTTCTTTCACCATGCCCGTATTATGTATATTCCAGCGTTTTCGTTAAAAGTGATTTGGTAACTTTGTAGAGGCTTAATAAAATCTGAGCTGCCTGGACTTACACGCTATCAGTGTATGTAATATGGTGTAAAAATGAAGCCCAGGAAAAAAAAGCACTTCAAAATCATCGTGTGCTTCACAAAAGTAAACATATGCAAGTGACCGGAAATGCCAGACTCATTTTCCCCCATAGACTCAGTGTTAGACTAAAGCGTATGGCCATACGCTTTCGTAAATGGGAGTATTCAGTCATAGATATCTTAATAATAGCATTATATATTTGAAAAACTTTCTATGCCTGGCTATTTATTTATCCTTCTGAACATCATTATACAAGACAGATATCAAAATTCAACAGTTTATTAAATCAAGCCTCCACAAAGTTACCGAATCACTGGTTCATTCATTTCGTAATCTGTAATCATAGCTGGCAGAAGAAACGTCATCAAATTCCACAAAAGTCCAATTGTGGACGGATCTATATACTCTTTTCTCACTATAAAAATTGGACATAATGTCTGGTTTTAGTTTAACGCTTCTGGAAGATGATCAAGATCGATACCAAGACGTTTATCGCAATGGTTTCTCTAGAATCGCCATGAAGGATGTCGTTCTCAAAGAAGTGACTCACTATTTCGACAAAAACTTGTTGCAAAATATCACTGCAGCGTTCCCTGCAGATGACCAATTCAATCTTCTTGGTGTGGGTGTCGGTGAAGGTACGTTTCTTTTTCATTTTATCATCTTTTTCCGTTCAATTAAAATCAAGTAATGGATTTTGGAAGTAAATATCAGATCAACGTAAATTCTGTTTGTTTTGCTCTTTACATTAACCAGTTTACAGTTTCTTTTCTTCCACAGTTCTGTCAATAATCAGTTGATAATAGGCCCATGCAAATAAAAATTCATTCTTCAAAATGTGGCCTTTTCTTTACAGGTCAGCACGAACTTCACTTCCTGAAGAGTCTTTGGATTTTATTTTACACCAATAACAAACGTAGCCGTAGATCCAAATGAAAACTTACTAGAAACATTCAAAAGCAGCTTAGCTGCATGGAATTTTGATGATAAATCAAAACATGATTTTCACTGTTTCCGAGGTCCTCTGTCGGAATGCAAGTATAATATGATCAGCGCTATACATTCGATGTACCATACCGGTGAAATTGAGACGACTTTTACCCGACTGGCGTCAATGCTGAAAGAGAAGGGTATCATGATCATCGTCTTGTCAGGTAGGTAAATATTAAAATCCCTCCTATAAAAAAATTAGATAACTTAAAGGGCAATTCAACCTTGGTGATAATTTGATTTGTGTGAACGCAGAAAAATAAGAGAAACAGAATGGTGAAAGTTTGAAAGAAATCGGACAAAGAATGAGAAATTTATAAATGTTTGAAAAATGAGATCATTAAAACTATGCGAATCTCAAATTGGCAGTTTGGTGAATCGATTGTGACGTATTCCAGGTCAATTCTTCCGTTTACTGTATACTAAAGTATCATTAATTTCTGATTGACTCCTATTTGCCTTTTCCCTAGGGGCAGAACTGAAAATACAATTGTAGAAAGCATATTGTTATAGCTCCTCCAATAAGAAAAAGTTCGTACTGATCTTGCTAAGTGATACATTTTGAAAAATTGATTTTTTTTTTAATTTTTTTATTTTTTTTGCGTTTTAGAGCAAATGGGAGTTTGTCCGCCGTACGTTCTTCGGCCAATTGAAACTCCCATTTGTTTCTTTACAGGGTGGTTCCTTTGAAGTGGGTGGAAGGTGTGCGCATTACGTAAGACCTGCGGGTCGTAAAAAAAGAAGAGAAAAAAGGTAAAAATCCACTCTCAATGATTCATAACACCCGGTTTCAGTTAAATAGCAGAATGGTGTTTGATTCCCCATGAGAACCCAGGACTATGTGTCTTCGATTGCTCTCCTGTACATGCTGTATTCATAGATTTTTATATTATCTCCCCCTCTTTTTCTCTCTCTTTTTTATCGCTTGTCCGATTTCGTTCAAAAATCACCAGTCTGCTTCTCTGATTTTTCTGCTTTCTTTCAGAACAATTTGCCATTAATAGTTCCAAAAATGTAATGATTCATCCAGTAATGCTAAATATCATTGGTATTATAAATCAAATACTGGACTTAAGCTACTCACTATTGCTGTTTCTTCGCAAAGTTTCACCAGTTACTTCTGGCTTCTGCAGGCGTTCTGAATCCCGTTCTGGGGGCCTCGTCTTGTCGTTCACGTCTGTTCGTTGAACCGTGAAGTAAACGTGAACTTTCAGCGGGAAAATTGGAACGGGATAGACGCCTGCTAACTTCCCGTAGGCTCCGGTCCCATGCATGCGATAAGTTAAATCGGAGACCTCCTTTCTTATTGAGGGTGGGAGCTTCCCCCGGGGGGGGGGGGGGGGAACTCGAATTATATTTTGACGGGGGTGTGCCTCACGAATCCCCGAAAAGGGGGTCTAAGGAACTGACTTCAAGGTGTAAAATACGGGGTCTTGGGAACTATGATCTATTGGGCAGAGTGAAAAACAGGGTCTAGGGAACTACAAAACTAACCTCGCTTTATCGGCGGTACACCTTCGCTATCGCAGGATCTCGGGACGGGCCGCGCTGGGGGCCGCGCCCGCGCCGTGTAGCGCTAGTAGCTAGCTAGCTGGAGCAGTTTTCAAGGCTCGCGCGACGAAAGGGCCTAGGCCAGGGCGCGAGACCAGGTCGAGCGACCACTGCCTCCGCCACGCTCCCGGCCGCATGCGAACGGATATGTTTCATAACGGGGGTCTTCAGAGCGGGGCTGAGCGGCTCCTGAGCGGAACTGAGTATCTAGAGAACGGAAATCGGGGTCTGAAAAAGGGGGTCATCAAAGCGGCACGTCCCCGTACCACCAATATACGTGAGTGCCCCCCCCCCCCCCCGGGGAGCTTCCACCCTCTCCCATGCAGATCGCTTCCTTAACACCACGTTCTAACCACCTAGCTTCTCGATCCAAAATAATGATTTCTTTGTTCTCTCAGTTCCAGAAAAGAATTTTGGTAACGTTACCTTATGTTGCAGGCTTATCGGAGAGGATCAGTCGAGCCTTCAGCCGGTTTGAAATATCTACATCTCACAAACCACATAGAACGCTGAGACAGCTACTCGTCCACGGCAAAGATCAACCTCCGAAAGACAAGACACAGTACAATCTTGAGTATTGTAACCTTCTTGGTGTGCAATTTGGTGTCAAATGATCATTTCAATAATAAATTATTAAACTGTGAAAATTGCATTGCTTTCTCTAAAGTAGTAAAATAATATTGTCAGGATTATGTAAATACATCCATTGTCCATCTGTGCCTGTTTGACAAGGCATAATAGAGAACATTGCAAGGTATTTGTGTAATTAACACATGAATGGTAGATTTCAGCATGGCAGCCACATAGCCCAGATACTTTAACAAGCTCCTCTATTATGTCTTGTAAAACAGGTGCAGATGGACAATGGGTGTGTTTACATAATCCTGACAATATCATTTGACTACGTTTGAGAAAGCAATACAATTTTCACAATTTAATAATTAATGAAATGATCATTTGACACCAAATTGCACCGCAAGAAAGTTACAGTAATCAAGATTGTACTTCATGTATTTCCTTGGCTGTGTGTGTCTGTGTGTGTGAAAGTGTGTGTCTGTGTGTCACTGCGTGTCCACACGTTTATGTCTGTGTGCCCTTTCATGTATGTCTGAATGTATTTCATCACCTTCAGGCAGGGTTTGCCAATTTAAAATAAATCCATTTAAATCATTGATTTAAATCGGGATTTGAATTAAACTTTTTAAAAAATCTAATAGAAAATAAAGAATAATACTAAAAATTCAAAACAAAGAAAAGGATAAGAATGTATTTACATTCTTTTACTTGCTTTTTTATCATTCATTATTATCAGAATTGATACATGTATCTTTTTTAAATAAAAGAAAAAAATGCTAACCATGCCGTCATAACAACACACATGCACACCCAAATGTATTATACACACATATACATGGGGTCGGGCTGACAACAAATTAGTCATACCCTTACCAAGATTTGAAATTTTTCAATTTTTTTTTCATTAAAAATTGGTTTGTCCTGGTTTATGTTCATGTACTTGATCAATGTGACAAAGAATTTCACCAATGATATTATATGACGTAAAACAATTCACAAATTCCACTGGTCAACCTTTCATTTTAAAGACAAACATATAAAGCTTCAAATTATAAGGGGTATGAATAATCATGCTGTTAAGTTTATATAGACGTCTTTTTATGAAAATATGCATAAAAACTCTCTTCTGATGCACATATTTGTGTAAATATATTATGCTTATGATCTACTCTGTCAACCTTTTTTTTTTTCTTTTTTTTTAGATCCACAATTGTCTCAAGTTTTGACGCCCCCACCAAATTCAGAATAACATGATCTTTTCATCAAACAAAGCCGAGTAGAATATAAAGCATGTAAACCCCAAACGAAATAAAAACTCTCTTAAACAAGGGAACTCTGGCAGACTTGTGACGTAAAGTTCTGCCAAAATGGCAGTAAAAACCTGCAGATTTGGAAGAAAAGGAATAACGAACCTATCGGAATTATGAATCTTCGGAAATATGAACCTTCGGAAAAACATGTACAACCAACTTTGCAAGGAAAAATATATCTCGAACGGACTGACCCATGAAACTTGCAATAATTTTATTTCCAAAGGGGTCCTTAATAACAGAGCACATGTTCTACATTATGCCAATGTGGTTTTCATATTGCCCTTTGAAGAGAGTGGAGAGAGAGAGTGTGTGTGTGTGGGGGGGGGGGGGGCTCCTTTTAAGGAACCTTATTTCATTTTCGGAATTACGAACCCTATTTCATTTTCGGAATTACGAACCCTATATCATTTTCGGAATTATGAACCCTATTTCATTTTCGGAATTAAGAACCTTCGGAATAATGCAAAAAATGTTCGGAATTATGAACCCCCAGGCATGGGAAATTTCTGTTTCGGAATTATGATCCTTCCGAAATACGAACCTTCGGAAAAACGAGTGCCCCCTGGTCGCGGAACATGCAGCTGTTTCTCGTCATGTTTAGAATATGAGGGCATCAGAGAACATTTCTTCTATGATATCCTTACAAACTGACATAAAAAGAATGAGAAACCTCACAAAATTATTTTTCAACTTTACAAGAGCCCAACCCTCTCTTATTCTTTTCCCAACTGAGGCCCGTTGCACAAAACTTGCGTTTGAACGCAACTCGGGGATATCAAACGCAACTTTATTTTCAGCCAATCAGAAGTGCGCATTAAGGACTTGCGTTTGATTTTAAAGGGAAATCCAACCTTTATAGCAAGTTGCTTTGAAAAAAAGAGGAAAAATCAGAGAAGCAGATTGGTGAAAGTTTGAACAAAATCGGACAAGCAATAAGAAAGTTATGAATTTTTGAAAGTTGTAATCACTATGCATATGGGAATTTCAAATTGGCCGAATAGGTAATGTCACTGTGATGTAGCTGTGGACAACTCCCCCATTCGCTCTAACACACAAAATAACTAAAATGTCACTTTTGTTCAAAATGCGTTATTCAGTAGGATCCTTTCATTCATGAGGACCTATAACAATATGCTATCTCCAATATATTTTGAGTACATCCCCGAGGGTAAAAGCGCCTCGAAGAAAACCGCAAATTAATGATATTTTTGTGTACGACAAATGGGAGAGTTGTCCACAAAAATGTCACAATTGACTCACCAAATTGCCAATTTGAGATTCGCATAGATGTAGTGATCTCATTTTTCAAACATCCGTAACTTTCTTAGTCCTTGTCCGATTTCTTTCAAACTTTCGCCATCCTGTTTTTCTTATTTTTCTGCTTTCACACAAATCATCTTATTATCAAGGTTGGATTGTCCTTTAAGGAGTTGCGATTAAACGCAAGTTTAATGGAATGGAATCGAGGTCAGCTTGCTAAATATTGACCTCTTCGATGCCAAAGTGGCTTGCATGGGTATAGACCAGTTCGTAGTTAGCACATGTCCCAAATGACCCCAAATATCCACAGATATTTTAAACATGGAGATGTCCAACTTTGTGAACTTTAGAATAATCACTCTCAAAGTGATATATGTGCCTCGTGAATAGCTTTTGTTTCGCCTTTTGGAAAGCATACTTCCACCTGGGTATCATGGAATGCATCAGGGGCGGATCCAGAATTTTGTAAAAGAGGGGGCACAGAGCCGGAAAAGTACACAATTAAGGAGCAATTTTTTATTCATTGTGTACTTAAGGTATGCCAGTTGGGTTTAAAAAGAGGGGGCACGGGCCGGTTTTCCCCTTTAGATCCGCCACTGGAATGCATCATTGGTGGATAATTGAATAATGATTACATGACATTCATGAGCACATATCAAGTATTCGTGTCAGTGGGTTTTAGAATTTGTCACAGATGACCTTTATCTGCTCATGCTTAGATTGTATCTACAAACTGGCTTAATCCTGTATGTGATGAAAAGTTTCATTAAAACATGACATACAAGCCGTTACTGCGCACAATAGCTAAGATAATCCACTCCGAGCTTTCGGATTACGTGACGTAGATTGTGTGTGTGCTGATCGTGTGAAGACGATGATGGGAAAAACTATGTCTCCATGCAGAAAGAAGAAATTGTGATGCTTATATTAAGTCAGCATTTTCGAAGGAGATCTGACTGATCAATCGAATCAAGTTGTCAGGTGTCTATGTTGTTGGACGATTGGGATTTAGTGGATGAGCGATGCTGATTGCCACTTGTATTTCAGGATTGATCTTGTCAAATCATGTCAACCGTGACAACGAGCCAATCATGAACAGATTGAATTCATCAGCATAAGACGTGATCATACAGATGTATAACTGCCCAAGGAGTCGGTAGTTTTGTTATAAAGATATGATTACATAATATCATGTGATTGCATTGTGAAAGAAGCCATCTAGAATTCACTGGGAAAGGTTTGTTATTTGGAACATAAGAATAATCGTTTTATTGTGAGGATTTTGTATCAATAAAGGGATACCAAATTGCTGAAATTCACATACAGTTGAAGATAAAGTTGAGTTCTGGTCATGGGATTCCATTGTGAAAGAAACTGTCTGGAAGCAATAGACCGGTTCTGTAATGTATACAAATTCATGCACACTTCTTCTCTGAGTACGTAGTGACGAGCTTTTCCATTAACCTGCTTTTTATAAATGAGCCTCAGTGCTTGGAATCCAGTTTGCATACATTACTTGTTGCTATGTCCGGCAAGCCTCCGGCAAGCTTTCAGGTTGTCAAGAACAACCTTTGTTTGAAAGGTATGTATAAAATTTGAATACATTACCGAAGCGGTCTATTGGGAAAGGTTGATCATGTGTACATAAGAATTGGTGCATATTATCACGGGCGTAGACACGCATAATTATCCATTGTTAGTGGTGGGGGGGGGGGGGGGGGGGGAATGATCTATTCATCATTCCCCCCCCCCCCCCACTAACAATAGAAAGTGTGTTCGTATCTACGCCAATGCATATTATAACCATCAAAATGATAAGAAATTGACCCATTCTCGCTGAAAAGCACATGCACTGTACACAGAAATGTGTAAAGGGGACTGCAAACGCATGTGGCATGAACTTCCGGGCCAAACACCTCTTCTCATATGGCATTTGAAGAGAATTCCTTTTCAAGGGACATTTCTACTTCCAATACAAACTAACAAAGAAAGACTGAGAAAGCCCACAGATAATTTTTCACCTTTACCAGAACTCAACCTTAGTCTGGGAGCCTGTCTCGAAATTGTTACCCCATTTCACCCATAAAATTTGACCCTGTAAAGTTACTTAGACCATCTAAAACATTGACAAAAAAGGTTGTCAGGCTGACCGCAGTCGTCGAGTTTAGCCCTCAGAGCCCCCCCCCCCCCAAAAAAAGAAGCCCCTAAGTCGGGTCGATTTCACACCCATCTCCCCCATGCACCAAACTTTGTCAGTAGGAAGTAGTATGACTGGACATTACAAAACACCAAAAACTGACGAAAATTTCCGTCGGGATAGGGTGTCAGTCAGCCCCTTAAAATTGGAGTAAAATTTTCCCCTTGAAACTCAGGGACCAAATTTTGTCAGAAGGAAAATTGTCTATCGGGAAGGGGTGTGTCAGACCCCCTGAAAGGAAAACCACAACGTGCCCTTTGACAACGCTTTATCCCCCCCCCCCCACCCAAATGCTCTGTATGTAAAGAAAAACCATTTTCTTACCTTCTGACTATGATAACTCAAAGTGTTTCATTCAACTCAATTCAAATTTTCATAACATAATTTTGAATATAATAATCTTCTTGAGGTGGAATTTGGTGTAATTGGCCTGTTGATTAATAAGTTATTAAACTGTAAAAAATATATTACTTTCTCAAAAGTAGCCAAAAATATTGTCAGGATTATGTAAACACACCCATTGTCCACCTTCACCTGTCTGACAAGGCATTGTAGAAGAGCTTTTCAGGTATCTGTGGTATGTGACTGCCAGGCTGAAATGTAATATTCATGCCTTAAGAGACATGTTTACAAAGTTATTCAAATTTACGGATTTTTCTTTCCTGGGACCTAGTAACGAGGTATTCTATTAACCCGTTATTGATGAATGAACTACAATACTTTGAATCCAGTTTGCAACATTACTTGTTGCTATGTCTGACAAGCCTCTGACAATGCCCAATAATTCAGATAAACTTGGTTCATCGCCGATAAAATAATTTTTTCGATCGAAAAACTAAGTTTTTCGACGGAAACTCTGCATATCAACTGATAAACTTAGTTTTTGACGATAAACTAAGTTTTTCACTAGAAAACTTTAGTTTATCATCGATAAACAGGGTTTTACTCGATAAACAGAGTTTTTCATCTGATATGCAGAGTTTCTCTCGATAAACTCTGTTTATCACTCGAAAAACTATGTTTTTCGGTAATAAACTAAGTTTATCGGCGATAAACTAAGTTTTTCAATTGATAGCAGAGTTTCTTGATAAACTAAGTTTATCACTTTGAAAAACCCTGTGTATCGAGGTGATAAACAGGGTTTTTCGAAAAACTATGTTTATCAAACGATAAACAGAGTTTTTCGGTGATAAACTAAATTTTTCAATTGATAAGCAGAGTTTCATGATAAACTAAGTTTATCACTTTGAAAAACCCTGTTTATCGAGATGATTAACAAGGTTTTTCGATAAACTATGTTTATCAAACAATGAACAGGGTTTTTCGGTGATAAACTCAGTTTATCGGCGAAAAACCGGTTTACGTTTGATAAAGTTTTTTCGATGTGCAGAGTTATTGTAAATTTACCGCGAGTGGGCGCTACAAAAGTACATAAGTAAAGTAACTGGCCTGTGGGCATCGAACTCGAACATAATCAGCAAAATGCCTTCTTGTGGAGCCATCAACTGTACCGATCGACTTCTTTCTTTCATTTAATCTATCCTCTTCTCTTTCGGGGAAGGTGAATTTGTGGGGAGAGTGAATCAGTGGACTTCGCACCGTTCTACCTGAATGCACGCACACGGGATTGTAGCTTCATGGTTTTACGGACAAAATAGTTAAAAACGTCCAGAACTAGACTAAGAGGCCCTCGCTCGCCAGTAATTTTGCCTCCATATCGCCAAGGATTTCAACAGCGGCCTGAACAAGAGGCTACTTTTGAACAGACTAGAGACATGATAGAGCGAATGAATGTGTGTTCGCGTAGCTGTACACAGTTTGTGCAGGGCATGCAATATCCCTCTTTTCACTTTCAGGGGATATTACTGCTTTATGAGCACTATCGACAATCGACTTTTCTGCTGTATACGCTGTAGTTCCCATCAAACCAACTTCTGCAAAAAGACTGACTTTATAAGAGTTTGAGACTTCATCGAGCTGCAAAGTTCAAGAACAATCATTCAGTTATATTTCCCTGGTCAGAGATCGATTACATGATTCGTTGCAAATATCATTCTGTATAGCAGCAGCTAGCAGAGAGATCCAAAGCCAAGGCAAGTGGTTCTGGTTCAATACATGCAATACTTTCTGATGTTTCGTTCGAGTCCGTGACGTGCATTATCATCTGAGCTCATTACCCATTACCTTTTCGTCGAACTCGAAATCGGACGACCATGGCTTTTCGTGTAGCAGTGATCGGTGCCGGACCTTCGGGTCTTGCCTCCATTAAAACATGTCTAGAAGAAGGACTGGAACCAGTGTGTTATGAACGAACGTCTCACGTAGGTAGGTGAAGTCAAAGAGTTGTAAATTGTGATCAACTTGTAGGATGTGAAATCGCCAATAATGTGTTACTATATTAATGTGTTACTATATGCCACTTAGATCTACACCAGATGCAGGGGCTACTAAAAGTATGATGGTGTAGACTATAGGGTTCACTACACAGATGTTAGTAAAATAAAATGGATACAGCACTCTCAAGATCTGGGTTACAACTGGCATAAAAGCACATGGAACTTGTTCCACTTTATTCTTTCCTTTTTATTTATTTATTTAATTTATTTATTTAAACATATTTACACAGGATAAATACAATCGTATCAGCAAATAAATGCTGTTTTACAACGATGTCCTGTCGACATTTCCAATTCTAACCATGCTAACCAGAGGGATGCTTCATTTTTAATTTTTATTTTTTGTCGAATCAAAAAACAGAGATGGGTTTAATAAAATATTTTGTTATGGTAATAGCAATAGAAAGACAAATAAGAAAAATAGACAAAATAAGGATAATAGCTGCCAGACCGAAGCTAAAGACTAAGCAAATATAATATAAACACATGTGCACACACAACACAAACCAACACAAAAATATGCACACTATACGCGGACTCAAACATAATCGCTCTCAGATATACTAATTCACTTGAACCATATAGAGATTTTTGAATTTCCATAACTCGAACATATACTCTTACTCGGAAATACTCGTACTCGCACTCAAATATATTCTTACAGAACCACTCTCGGACAGTTCTCATCCACCCCAACACACCCACAAGGTCATAGGAATGTTAAAGAAATATATATAAATGCATGGGTAGAAAATATAGAAAGCCTGTTAAAAGGCCTGGCAACCATTCCTGAAAAATCTAATACAAAGTTACTAAATTAATCAATTAATTATATGTGTTGAATAAGAAGAAAACAAATAATGGTTTGGAATCCCCAAGGTTAGAATTGGTTGACACAAGCACGAATATGAATACAATGTATAAAATGGCAATAACAAAATAACATTTATAAAATCTAGAAACAGTATCTAAAACAGTCTTTAAAAACGGATCAACGATTACCAAAATACTCTGGTATATAAACAGTAACCATGCGTGGTGGACTGTTTAGTCATTGCATAGCCCGGACCAAATCAGAAAGTCGGAATCTCTTAAGGAAATTCGGAGATGTCATAACTTCCACCCGAGCGCACGAATATCCACTCAAGTGGCTGGACGCCATTCCCCATTCGAGCAAGTGAAATGGTCTATCATGTCTATTGCATAATAAAAAATATTCAAAGGGACATACATAATTATATTTAAAGGAATTGAACATGTGAATCTGACTTGATTATTTAAAATAATTAAGTTTGTAACACCTTTTGAATGAGAAAAGAGTATGATTTTGCATGTCATTTGAGAGAGAATTCCACGTTTTAGGGCCTGAATATCTAAAGGATTGCTTGCATAATTCATTATTGGGTTTGGGTAAGACTACATTTAGTGAATTTGAATTACGAGTATTAAAACCATGTCTATCACAGAACATTTCTATTTCATTGCATAGTCTCACAGGAGCATTACCATATATGAATCGATACATAAGCGTATTAATAAAGTAGTCTCTTCTGCTTTCAAAATTTTGCCATTTCAAATCTTTGAATAGTTTAGAAACACTAATGTCGCGTGCACCGAAATGCTTCGAAACTATACGAGAAGCTCTTTTTTGAATTTGATGAATATATTCACGGTTTTTTAACGAGCAATTACCCCACACTGAACATGCATAATCAATACATGGTTGGATGGTTGCTTTATAGAGAGTATTAAGTAAGGAGATGTTTAGGGTATTGCTTAGTCTTCGCAATGAGAGCACTTTATAGTTTATACGCAAGGCATTTACACAATTGCTTAACATGTTCATCCCAGGTCAAGTGACAATCTATGTTGACACCAAGATATCTAGCCGAATTAACCTGTTTTAATTTGGTGTCATTCAAACTTACATTTAGTTCCATTGAGTTATAATTAGCTCGCGAGGATACCACCATGACATGTGTTTTATCAATATTAATCTTTATTCTGTTATTTTTATACCACTCATCTAGCTCGTTGATGCAAATCTGTAATTTGAACTCAGCGTCTTTCACATTTTTACCTGTAGTGTAAATTGCAACATAATCCGTGAAAATAAAATACTACAGTGTACTACATGAACCTACATTGACACTTTGAATAATGTCATTGATGTAGAGAAGGAAAAGGGTGGGGCCAAGCACCCCACCCTGGGGTATTCCGATTGTTACCTTACCTAGTTTTGATAATTTACCATTTAGACTGACAGCCTGCTTCCTTCCACTAAGATAGCTCTGAAACCATCTTAATTCTGTACCTTGTACACCATGATAATGTAGTTTTAAGAGTAGTAATTCATGTGAAATAGTATCGAAACATTTAGATATATCAAAAAAACAGACAGCTACAACTTCACGAGCATTTAATGCTTCAAGCCAATCGTCTATTACTCTATGTAGGCAAGTAACAGTTGAGTGATTTTTTTAAGAAGGCTGATTGTTCCACAGTTATAAGCTCGTGCTTGAGTAAATACGAAATAAATCTTTTAAGTACCAGTTTCTCCAAAATTTTAGCTAAATGGGATACAACAGAAATTGGTCGATAGTTAGAATAAACATCCTTATCTTCTTTTCCCTTATAGATAGGAGTGACACGTGCGTATTTCCAGTCATCAAATACAAATCCATTCTTTAGTGAGTAGTTGAAAATAGAGGTTAGATTTTTAGATATGTATGGTGTAGCAATATTCAGTAATTTACTGTCAATATCTAATATATCTAAATTACTATTTATGGGTAGTTCTCTTAATACTTGTATAACATCATCTTTCGAAATTTCGACATTTAGGATTTCTCCAACATAATGGTTCCTGGACAATGAAATTCGTGGTATTCTTACCGATATTAATGAAGAAATCATTCAGTTCGACAGGACTTATATCATTATGGACATTATTTACAAATTTTGAATTGCCAGTTGCTCGATGGAGTTCACTCCAGAGTTTTTAAGGTTTATTTCTAAATTCATTAGAAACTGTCCAGAAGTAATCAGCCTTTGCTTTTCGAATAGCACTTGTTACAATATTCCTTTGTTTACGGAATTCATTAAAAGAAACGTCACATTTTGCTTTGCGTTTAAGATAATCTCTTTTGTTGATAGAAGCTATAATATCAGGCGTTATCCATGGGTTATATCTATTCTTAACACGAGTACATTTGCAATTTTTAAAAAATGCATTCATCCAGGAAAGCCAGATGTCATCACATGTCATTTCCATGTGGGGATTGTAATCATTTACCAGACTATCACAATTGCTTATATCGTATAAAAAAATCCTCAGATTCAAATTTATTGAACGCTCTAAAGCGGGCCATTTTGTGACCAGAACTTTTAACTTTACAATTTACGCATGTATATATATCATGTAATGGTCACTTAAAGGGGTAGTTCACCCTGAAGATTACTTGAGTTTAAAATATGCAGAAAAAATAAAGAAAAATATTGGCGAAGGTTTGATGAAAATCGTTCAAATAATAAAAGAGTTATGAGTATTTAAATTTTTGGATTAGTGACGTCACATGCGAGCAGCTGCCCATTGGTCATGTAATAAATATTCCATATATTCGCATTTTTTTAACGTTCCACGATAAATCAATATTGTTTCTTTTCAGAATCTAGTATTGAATAACATTTCTGACAATATATCAAATGCACAGACGAAAATATTCTAAATTTTCTGAGAAAACTGTATTTTATGGAATATTTATCACATTACATAATAAAGGAGCTGCTCGCATGTGACGTCACAAAATCAAAACTTCAAAAGTCCATAACTCCGTTATTCTTTAACGGATTTTGTCCAAACTTTCGCCAATATTTTTCTTTATTTTTTCTGCATTTTTTAAACTCAAGTAATCTTCGGGGTGAACTTTCCCTTTAAAGACATCGGACAAACATCACTTATACAACATGTGAATCTGGCATTGTGGTAAGAATCAGGTCAAGAATCAGGAAAAGAGACATTCTAATGAATGTATTGCTATATCATTTCCACTGCTATAATCAACATTAAAGTAACCAATAATGATCAAATCTTTATTATCCTTTATGACACTCTCTAACATATTCGAACATGTGTCAAAGAATTCAGGACCTGAGTTAGGTGGGCGATACAAGCAACAAATGAGAATATTCATTAACTCACATTTCAATTCTGCAAGAACTATTTCAATCGATTCCTAGCAATGAAATTTAATAATTTTTTAATGTATAAACAAACACCACCTCTTTTGTTCATCCTATCTTTTCTTATGATATCAAAGCCCTACACAGAAACCATTTGGTCCTTAATTTGATCATGGAGCCAAGTTTCAGATATACATAGAATATCCAGTTCAAGTGTTATGAGAATAAATTGTATTTCATCTATTTTAGGATCTAAAGACTACATGCAGTCATGCATTAATATGAGCTAGTTTCAGTCCAGTACAACCATCTATTTGGGTTTTGATTTCATGTAAGGAGGATTGTGAATATTCAGATCCTGTGCATGCATATGTAGGAGAAGTGTCAGTAGGTGAGCGTACGGGAGTGGACAGATGCTCAGAGACGGCAAAGTCTTCTTTGCCGTTTTCTCAATAATTAAAGGGAGCCAGCGCGCGATATCCATGTACGTTCAATTTCATTCGCTTGCCCCAATTGCAAGGCCGTGCATAACAACAATCTTGGAGCAGCGAACAAACTTGCCGTCGAGGGTGGGGTAGTTTGTCAGTTGGGTTGTTCAGTTCGTCTTTCTTCGGTCGAATGCGTATCACTGCAATAGACCGCTTCGGTAATGTATGCAAATTTTATACATACTTTTCAAACAAAGGTTGTACTTGACAACCTGGAAGCTTGCCGGACATAGCAACAAGTAATGTATGCAAACCGGATTCCAAGCATTGAGGTTCATTTATAAAAAGCAGGTTAATGGAATAGCTCGTCACTACGTGCTCAGAGAAGAAGTGTGCATAAATTTGTATACATTACAGAACCGGTCTATTGCGTGCTCGTTTACCAAAGATGTACGGAGATTCCTGAATATTACCCGAGCCGGGTCAAGCTACAAAACACCACGATTGGCGACTTTTCGGTCCCTTTAAGTCAGGAACTGCAAAATTTAGCCTTATGTCCATATTGAACAAGAGTTGCACTTTAGCTTGCTATCATATCTACAATTTCTTTGTATATGATTCTGTTCTCCAGTTATAACATCCGGTATAACGGTTCATGGCCATTGTTGGTCTATGATTCAAAATTGTAGAAGGGATTATTCGTTCAGTCAAGGGAGTTTGGATGTTTCTATGTTCACCATTGCGTTTTGACGCAGTAGATACATCGGCATACTGATCATGTGTCTGGAATAATATGCCATCACTTGGATTTCCAGGGAGGAGCCCATGTCTCAGGATCGAAGTTTGAGAATCACCATCATGTATATGACCTGTGATCGCACACCCAAGTAGTCTTGCACCTTCAGCATTTAGGTGGATGCCGTCACTGGCAAGATGCTTTTCAGGATCAATGGCGTCATGATCAATGAACTTCCATCGGCGTCTAATTGTCAACTGGTAAAGTAACCAGTTTGCCTCGTACGTTTTCCATACAAGCTCTTTTTGGAAGGTCTTACGGGAGATTATGGAACTCAGAGCGATAGCTGAAACAGTAGAACATTTAGTTACGATCTGACCTGCAAGAGATTCAATCTGCGTCACTAACATGCTCGGGTCGGTGTTTACCAGATTGTTTGTTCCAACATGGAGAACAACTTCACTTGCGCGATATTTGTTTGTAAGGAAATGAGCATGTTCAAATACATTTTCCACTCTTGCACCGGGTAGGGTTTTACAGAAAACTCGCACATTTTCATTTGATAGTGACATGGGTTTAAGATGCTTGACTATTGAATCCCCAATCACAAGGGTGGCTGAAGGCATTTTGATCATATTAGTGTCACATTCAGATTCAAGATTTGTAGTATGTTTTTTCCTGCTATGTAATTCATTGATGTAATTCTGTCTATGTCTATTTCTGTACTCGTCAAGTTGCATGTCGATGACTGATTTTGCGTGATCAATGCCATGTCGTGACGAAGCGACAGGGGTAGGGGTTTCAGTTTGAAGGGGCTCCTCAGGGGGACTGTAAGAATCTGATAGATGTAAAATTCTTGTTTCTCCACAAAAATTAATATTCATATTCAGAATCACATTGACCAATCATAAAAGTCTCAACTAAATAACTGACCAATCAGAAATAAAAGTTATGAGAGGGGTAAAGTTACAAACATGAACATCAGGGGTGTGTGTAGCTAAGTAAGAAAGTGATAACATAATGTGTTTAGCAATGACCATGACACACACAGTGTGTCTAGCACAATGAGTATATATACACTGCACATACAACAGTGACTGCACATAAAGTGTATGCAGGGAACATGACAATGGGATGAAATGTACAATGAACAGGTGGTATGGATGGAGATGGTATGGAGGGTGACTGGCAGGTGAAAAATGTAATGGACAAGCATGAGATGAGCATAAATGTAAACATTACAAAGTTCTCTGACTCATACATGTAGTGTTCAAAATAAGGCTTTACACAAGCTTATCTGAAAATAGGCATTTGACCACTAGTCTTCCTAGTGTGTATATTTGGCCTACATACATACATACTCGGTTGAATGAAAGAATATATAATTTATATATACATATATATATATATATATATATATATATATATATATATATATACATGTATATATATGTGTGTGTGTATGTGTGTGTGGGTGCGTGTGGGTGTGTTTGGGTGTGGGTGTGTGTGTGGATGTATGTACCATACATTCGGCTGAACCATGTAAAGGCCACCGCACACCTTACGATCGATCTGCGATCCGCTTTGTGAAATAAATCGCTATATCATTAAATAATGGCATTTTAACAAATGAAATCTACCCTATTCACGTTCTGAAAAATAATAAGAATACTAAACTTATGGTTTGGTGAGCTGTCAGCTTTCTACGGGGAGTAAGGGCAAACTTAGTTTCAAATCGTAGGCAGTCGTACGATTTTTGTGACGTCACTACGACTCGGAGCCGATTTGGCCATTCCACCTATTAGAAAACTCGGCAAAGGCCGTATTATCGATTTTACTATCTGTATGACTATTCAGACCCTCAGTGAAAAAATGTTTTTCGTTTTTAAATGATTTGTCAAATGATATTACATTTTCTTCTGAAATCGGATCGCAGACCGATCGTAAGGTGTGTGGTGGCCTTTAGATTTAGATTTCTTACGACTGTCTGTGGCAAACCATGTACTGAAGAGTTACAATTGATCGTAAGATTGATTGTATCTCTTTATGTACGTTACAGGCCCCATATGATATGGAACGAAATGAAGCAGTGTAGACAAATGTACAAGTATACGTATATGTACGTGTATATATTCCATACGTAGGTGTAGGTACATGAGAATACATTTTTGCACCTCCTTGTCCTATATCCATATCCCCTCAATACTTAGTCTAGTTCTGGACGTTTTTAATTATTTTGTCCGTAAAACCATGAAGCTACAACCCCGTGTGCGTGCACTCAACCTAGAACGGTGCGAAGTCCACCGAATCACTCTCCCCCACAAATTCACCTTCATGGTTTTACGGACAAAATGATTAAAAACGTCCAGAACTAGACTACTCAATACTGGAACCTGGGCGTTGTGGCGTGCGCCTGTAATCCAGCTAACAGTGGAAGTTATAAACTGATTCAGCGGACCCAGGTTCGAAACTGAGTCACGTCTTTCGGATGGTGACGTTAAAGGTCGGTCCCCAGACGTAAATAATCATATCTGATTGATACACGTCTGTAAAAACCCAATTACACACACACACACACACACACACACACACACACTCACAATGGCCCTTTCCCCTTTTTACCTTGTTCCGGTCGGATGCACCCTTTTAGGGCACACACGAGTAATTCATCCGCTGCCGATGAATTTGGGACTAGCGTAAGTAAGATGACGTAATGGTAGCTGATCAAAAATATTCATATAAAATTGAATACTTGTCGGCTAGCGTTGCTAGGAAGGCGTCGGCTGCTAGCGGAGCTTTGCAGATGTTCTGAAATGACTTTCTTACAGGACAAAACATCGTGAAACATCATTGGGGCGTCGATCCCTTCAAGTTAATATATTTTTATACAATTTGAGACACAATTAATTAGAAAATGTAGAAATAGAGCAAGAAAAGTAAGTTGAAAGCAGTTTGCAATATGGTGATCTGAGTGAAGCAGAATGTACACGATGAGCTATTAGCCTCGGCGTTTTTGTTATGATTCACCCCCTACCGCCCCCCCCCCTCCTCTCTCTCTCTCTCTGTCTCTCTCTCTCTCTCCGTCCCCCCCCCCTCTCTCTCTGTCTCTCTCTCTCTTCTCCGTCCCCCCCCCCCCCCCGTCTCAATGAGGAATCCTGCTTGGTATGATGTTTCCAGCCTGAGAAAGAAATGAACTGAATGTGGACTATCGCTAGAATGTGCCTTTTATTTTCTTTGTTTTAACACAAGGGGGGGGGGGGGGGCTGCAGTTTTTCTCTCCCTTTTCCACTATTGGTCCCATTCATCAATAATAATCTGTCTAAACGCGATTCTTAGTTACATGAGAAGCAAATCCCAATACAACATACCACTTAGCAGCATCTAACGTGCACCATGAACTAAATGCATAAAAATAGTACACAGCTGAGTAATGTAACAAGGGGCGTTTTTACCTCCCTACCTGCAAACGCAAAGACTACAGAATGGATGAATGGTACCAAAAGTTTCAGTAGAGAAAACTCTTCAAAGTGGAAGCAAAATATCTCATATTTTCAAGATATGACATACACTATACCTACTTTTAAAGTGCACGCCCTCTATACCTGACGTCCGTATTAAAATATTGCACAGAACACATACACATTACACACGAAACAACATATACATGTACATTTGCTTCGACCTTGAAAGTCAGGCATTTGCTTACTTTGCATACTTTTGTTTCGATTGAGTTCCTACTTTGTTATTTCACTTACTCCTGCTTTGATGGGCCTGCATGGGCGATTTCCGATGAGAGAGGAAAATATACTCGGAGCTTCGTGTCACTTTCGATACAAGGACTTTCATCACACGTGCTAAAACATGTGGTTCATATTGGATCACCTCTGAGATAGTTCGGTGAAGACTGGCCCGTGTTTTAAATTTCGCGGGATAGGAAAGTAATCAAACATGGAAAGTAATTACAGAGCCAGCTCTCTGGTAGAGCCTGGAGGTAGTTACGTAATCGTGGCGACAACGCGTCGCGGCAGGGCAGTGCAGAAGCGATGGCTAGACTAATCAACCAGAAGTAAACCGTATTTTGTATTTGGAAATATTTCAGCATTACACTAAACTTGTTTGGGTGAACGAGGTTACTACCAGTTACAAGACTAAGGGCCTGGGACCGGTTAAACCCGAAGTATTCGCCTAGCTCCAGTTCGGTCAACTTCGTGCCGTCCGATCATTTATGGCATTAGTCCGACGGCCTCGCACAACGGGCGTGCTATGTGTACAAGTAAACGAGCCTTTTGCAAATTCCGCACGATTTCATTTCCCCTTGAGTTCTCATTTGACTGGCCATTTAACATCTTTTCAATTTCACTTACTCCTGTTGATTTATGTTGCCAGCTTAATGATAATTCTGTTTTGTTGTCTTTAGTTCTGTTAAGCTGCTTATTGTTATTATTGTTTGTTTCATTCTGTTTAATCTAACAAATTCTGTTCTGTTGTCTTTAGTTTTGTGAAGTTTCTTATTATTATTTGTTTCATTCTGTTTGATCTAGCAAATAAACTTGAAGAGGGCCAGGAGCCGAAAGCTTGTATACACTGAGTGACCTTCATTTCGTTCCATATCATCTGTTCAGAAATTTATATATATATAATACAAATGCTATCTCAATGCTATTTTGTTAGGGTGTAACATATATCACGAATAACTGCCTTCCACTAAAAACATACCGATGTAAAACTCCCATCTCCCTGATATAATACGCATTGTGCCTCTCAACATCAAAGGCTGTGACTAATTAAAGGGGAAGTCCGGTCCCAGAATTGGTTCCATGACATTTGCTCCTGTGACAATTGCTCCGGTCTAACTTTGCCATGTTAGACCTAAACCTAAACCTTACCCTAACCCTAACCCTAACCCTAATCCTAATCTTCACATTGTCCTTAACAAAAAACTAAATCATGACCTTGACCTTAAACTTTGACCTTTCGAGATATGGACGGAGGAGCAAATGTCGCAGGAGCAAATGTCGTGTCACCCCCAGAATTACTTGCTTTTAATAGAAGCCGAAAAATCAGACAAACGGAAAGAAAAGAAGTTTGAGGTAAACCGGACAACTAATAAGAATGTTATGAATTTTTTAAGACATAAAAAGCTAGGGAAAACAAAATCAAGAGACAAATTGGCAACTCGGTCAGGAGTTTGTGACGTAATTCCAGTACAATTAACCAGTTATTTTATCAATAATACGCATTCTCAATTTTTGTCCAAAAATATGATTTCCTCATAACTTGGACGAATTTATATTCATAGTTAAATGTTTTTGCATGTATACAGCTTCACCAAATATTTCTTCAACTAAAAAATAATGAGTTTTTACAATTTTATATATTTATAATCACTTATTTTTATGTATATTTTTTCTAAAATTCACATTTTTCATGATTTTTACAGAATATTATTTACTCTGTATTAAATTGTGTAAACATTCAAAACATATTACAAACATGTTGTTACTTGGTTCAAGTTAGGTGGAGTCATATACTTTGACAAAAACTGAAGATTTGTATTATATTATGAACAAATTAAGTGGCGAGTTGTGAGGAAATTACATCACAAAATCATGACCGAGTGGCCAATTTGTCTAGTGATTTTTATTGTTTTCCCTAGTTTTTCATGTCATTAAGAAATTTACAATTTCTTATTAGTTGTCCGATTTTCCTCAAACTTTTTTGTTCTGTTTGTCTGAATTTTCTCCTTCTAAGGAAAGCAAGATATTTAAACAAGGATTTCTCAAACATTGACCATGTTGAATGAGTTTCTAAATGCACCTGAAGAGATAGACAGGGAGAGAGAGAGAGAGAGAGAGACCCGTAGAGGTAGGGGAAGAGGGAAGAGAGGGGAGAAGACATCTCATCTGACCCCGGATCTGACCCCGTGACATCTCTCTTTAGAAATGACCACTGAATGGAGAGGAGTGTTTTGGCAGATAATAGCCCTTGAGCTTAAGCCTGAACTCTCATATGAAAACAATACTTTCGTAATGAACCGTTAAGAAAAAAAGAAGAATGAGTTCATCCATAATATTGAGCAGTTAGATCCAAGGTGTTTGGCCATTATGTTGGTGTCCCATATACGTTACCAAGTATTATGGAGTACATTCTGAACCTAAATCTACATCAAATGTGTCATTTTCCTTGATAGTTTGATATGAGCTCTAGTATGGCTATTAGCATAATGCAGTGATCTACTACAATAGTTAATGCGGTTGATAACTATATATGGAAAAATACTCTGGCACTGCCCATTTTTCAAAATTAAGAAATACGCGTTTCCTGTTGCAGCAGCTTTTGCCAAATGGTACAGAGATGTAGACCTACCTACATCTGTGCACATAACAGCAGAAGCAGTCCTTTGTGTTTGATTCAATTCATATTGACTTCTTTTCATCTTTGTCTATTTGAATGGAAAAATACCAATGATAAACACAATGTGATCAAAACTGCGCATATCTATCTGTGACGAATATCCCACTCACACCGAGGAGGCAGACACCTGGGAGCCCTGTGACCTGTCTTAAGCGTGTATCGTATTTGACCGATAACGATAACGATAAGGAGATTTTCAATTGAAGGTAAACCCTACTATATGGTGTGAAAGTGTGAGTTGCTCTTGTCCGTTAATAGGCAAGTCTCATGTAAAAAATATCTTCCTATCGTTATTGGTTAAATGTGACCCAGGCCTCATAAAGAGTTACAATTGATCCAGGTTGATCGCAAGTCCTCCAGTCAAACGTAAACGTGCACACTCTATCTCTTTTGGATCGTACCTTGAATCAAACGCAACTGTTCATGAGACAGGGCCCATACTGACATTAACAGACCGAACATAAAAATTACATTTCCCTGAATGGCAAGGAACCGGTCGCCCTGGGCCCTGTCTTATAAAGATTTGCGATTAAGTCCTCCAGTGAATCGCCAATTTCCAATCTCCTATCTCTTAAGTACAGAGTTGCGACTGATATTAATTGCAAATTATTTGCAATAAATCGCAACTCTTTATCAGACGGGGCCCATGAGTCGGTTTGGCGTTTGCAAAGGTACAGAGATGAATATATATTTTAATTTGTAAAACGATGAAATAGATTGCAACAGTATAAAAAATGGAAATTACATTATGAGTATGGATTCTGTTATAGTTACATGTATACGTTATATATATTTAGTGTAAAGATCTAGAAAGATGACACAACTCTGACAAACCAACTCTAGGCACGCCATTAGGGAATTGAATATAATTGTTCAACATCAATACAAAATATATTTCACTTTAACAAATATATATTTATCTTTTACAAAACCATTTCACCCCAGTCATTATATATTTCACTCTAAACAAATATATTTCACTTTTCACAAAATTTCATTTCACCTTTTCACAAATATTCATGTCATGTTTTCACAAAAATCCTTTTCACTTTTAACAAAAATTCATTTCACTTTTCCCCAAAATACATTTCACTTTTCACAAAATTTCATTTCACTTTTCATAAAAAATTCATTTCACTTTTCACAAAATTTCATTTCACTTTTTAAAAAATTTCATTTCACTTTTTCACAAAAATTCATTTCACTTTTCACAAAAATTCATTTCACTTTTCACAAAATTTTATTTCACTTTAAAAAAAATTTCATTTCACTTTTCACAAAATTTCATTTCACTTTTCATAAAAAATTCATTTCATTTTTCGCAAAAATTCATTTCACTTTCACAAAAAAAAAAAATCATTTCACTTTTCACAAAAAATCATTTCACTTTTTCACAAATATTCATGTCATGTTTTCACAAAAATCCTTTTCACTTTTAACAAAAATTCATTTCACTTTTCCCCAAAATACATTTCACTTTTCACAAAATTTCATTTCACTTTTCATAAAAAATTCATTTCACTTTTCACAAAATTTCATTTCACTTTTTAAAAAATTTCATTTCACTTTTTCACAAATATTCATGTCATGTTTTCACAAAAATCCTTTTCACTTTTAACAAAAATTCATTTCACTTTTCCCCAAAATACATTTCACTTTTCACAAAATTTCATTTCACTTTTCATGAAAAATTCATTTCACTTTTCACAAAATTTCATTTCACTTTTAAAAAAATTTCATTTCACTTTTTCACAAAAATTCATTTCACTTTTCACAAAAATTCATTTCACTTTTCACAAAATTTTATTTCACTTTAAAAAAAATTTCATTTCACTTTTTCACAAAATTTCATTTCACTTTTCATAAAAAATTCATTTCACTTTTCGCAAAAATTCATTTCACTTTTCACACACACAAAAAAATCATTTCACTTTTCACAAAAAGTCATTTCATTTTCAAGAGGAAATAAATTCCACTTTAAAAGAAAGATGCATTCCATTTAATGTCTCGAAACAACTTTGCTTGTCATGCATCTAGACCCCGATCTGGACCTGCGTGTAAATTCCTCTCGTATAATATACATGTGCGTACTGTGCGTAGAAATCATTCCTCTTTCACCAAAACCATTTCACTCTAATAAAAACCATTTCACTCTGAAAAAAAATACGTTCCTCTTTTTTCTCGGCCTGAAGGTGGCGCTATAGCCAGCTAGCCAAAGCGCGTTGATAGAGAGAGTTATGACACGCGCATAATAAGCATGCGCGTACGCGGTCTTTGTTTAAAACATGGCGGATCATGGAGTTCCCAATAGTTCCCTTTCACGTACATTCTCTATGAGAGGGAACTTTTTGAAGCTCCATGAAATGACTGACCAATCAGAAGCGACCTCCAGTGTCAGGACTCTTTGTATGGATAACTCTGCAGCTAGCCAGAGCTATCCATACAGAGAGTCCTGACACTGGAGGTCGCTTCTGATTGGTCAGTCATTTCATGGAACTTTAAAAAGTTCCCTCTCATAGAGAATGTACGTGAAAGGGAATTATTGGGAGCTCCATGATCCGCCATGTTTTAAACAAAGACCGCGTACGCGCATGCTTATTATGCGCGTGTCACAACTCTCTCTATCAACGCGCTCTGCAGCTAGCTAGCTCGAGCTACCACACGTGCCCGGCGCAGCGCAATCGAATCCCATCCAATTTCCGAACGTGACGTCGACGTTACTCCCCATCCTCAGGGGTGTCGCTAGAACATTTTGAATGGGGGGGGGGGGGGGGGGGGGGGGGGGTGACACCCAAATTTGCCGACAAATTTTTAGGGTGTGCCACCCAAATTTGCCGACAAAAATGCTGCACCCTAATCTCTCCACTCCCCCCCCCCCCCCCCCCCACACACACAAATAGCAATAAAAGAAAATTGCAGATGTAGACAGGGGGGTCGCTAGAGAGGGGGTGGGGGAGGGGTGTGGGGATGTCACACCCCCACTCAAAATTTTTGTCGGCAAATGCGCCACCTCTGTCTCCAAAAAAGGAGGGGGGAAAGGGAAAGGGAAGAGGAAAGATAAAAGGAAAAGAAGAAAAGAGAAAGGAGAAGAGAAAAAAGAGAAAAAAAAACAAACAAAAAAGAGGGAAATAGGAAGGAAAAGAAAGGGAAGGAAAGAAAAAGAAGGAAAAATGGCATTATTTTTTGGTCGCTCCCACGTTCACTGGAATTTCACTACTTTAATATTAAAGGCGTCCCCTTCAGCAGTGGGCTGCAGCCCCCCCCCCCCCCCCCCCCCCCGCGGATTTTCGAAGTTCCGATATTCATATTCGGGTAGCAAGGTGCTAGAATATCCAAATATTTGTGAAGCAAGGTTCCCAGATTAATATTATGTAACTTTTGTTTGTAACTTCTGTACGTTTTCAAAAAGTTAAACAAAGTTTTGCTCGCCCGCAAGAACACTGGAATTTTAATATTTCGGGCAAAAAGCGTCCCCCTTCGGCAATGGCGCAGCCCCCCCCCCCCCCCCCTTCCCCCGATGATTTTCAGAAGTTCCAATATTCATATGCGGGCAGCAAGGTGCTGGAATATCCAATTTTTGTGAAGCATTGCAAGGTTCCCCAAGCTTTTGCTTTTAGAGGTGTGTCCTCCAACTATGTATGTACCACATTAATGTATATTTTGTCATATTTTTTGTTAAAAATACATGTACATTATTTTTACTCATTTATTACTTTGTATATTGAAAAGTTGGAAATAAATGTGTTTAAACTGAAACTAAAACTATTATCATGTAACTTGTGTATTCACAGGCGTAGCCAGGATTTTTCAATGGGGGGGGGGGGTAGACGTGAAGGATCCAACCGCGTAGCCAGTATTTCATTTTAGGGGGCGGTTATGAGCACGCGAAGCGTTCGAAATTAGTGATGAGGGTGGGTGCAGGGAGGTAAATGTTTGCGAGCGAGCGAGCAAAATTTAAAAAAAAACTTTTCGTAGTGAAAATGCACAGAAGTTACATACACACATAGGCGTAGCCAGGGGGCCCATTAAAAAATAAAACGAGAGCGAAAAAGCGGTGGAAGTGAGAGAAAAAAGTCTGAAAAGGCGCTACAAGCCGTTATCTTTCTCTCAAAATTTGCTAGAACGCCAAGGTTTTCCCCCCAGGAAGGGGGAAATAACTCCCCTCCCTGCACCCATCCCTGATGCATACAGTGCAATGTTGCGTCCAAATAATTGAAAAGCAGTCCGGGCGTCGAACTATAACTTTCCACCTAAAAAAATTGTTTGCTACGAGCCGTTATTTTTCTCTCAAATTTGTTATAAAAAATAAGAGCTTTCGAGCTTCGCGCGGGAGGGGGGGGGGGAATTCCCCCTCTCTGCACCCACCCCTGTTACATACAGTATAGTATTGCGTCCAAATAATTGAAAAGCATCCCGGGCGTCGAACTAACTTTCCGCCTAAAAAAAAAGGTGCTAGCCGTTATCTTTCCCTCAGATTTGCTAAAACATCAGAGCTTTCGCGCTTCGCGCGGGGGGGGGGGGGGGGGGGGGGGGGGAATCTTCCCCCTCCCTCCCTGCACCTACCCCTAGTCACCAATTTCGCACGCTTCAAGTGCTCACAACCGCCCCTCTAAAATGAAATCCTGGCTACGCGGTAGGATCCTTCACGTCTGCCCCCCCCCCCATTGAAAAATCCTGGCTACGCCTGTCCATACACAAGTTACATAATATTATTATCTGGGAACCTTGCAATGCTGCACAAAAATTGGATATTCCAGCACCTCGCTGCCCGAATATGAATATCGGAACTTTTGAAAATCCTCGGGGGAAGGGGGCTGCAGCCCATTGCTGAAAGGGGACGCCTTTAATATCAAAGTATTGAAATTCCAGTGTTCTTGCGAGCGAGCAATAATAATGCCATTTTTCCCCTTCTTTTTCTTTCCTTCCCTTTTCTTTTCCTTCTCCCCCCCCCCCCCCCCTTTTTTTTTCTTCTTTCCTTTTCCCTTTTCTTTTTTCTTATCTTTTTTTTCTCCTTTCTCTTTTCTCCTTTTCCTTTTATCTTTCCTCTTCCCTTTCCCTTTTTTCCCCTTATTTTTGTTTCCCGACAGAGGCGAAGCAGAAACTTTGAGTGGGGGGTTGTGACACCCCCACACCCCTCCCCAACCCCTCCCTAGCGACCCCCCCCCCTGTCTACATCTGCGATTTTCTTTTATTGTTATTTGTGTGTGTGGGGGGGGGGAGATTAAGGTGCAGCATTTTTGTCGGCAAATTTGGTTGTCACCCCCCCCCCCCCCCCACCCCCCACCCCCATTCAAAATGTTGTAGCGGCACACCTGAGGATGGGGAGTAACGTCGACGTCACGTTCGGAAATTGGATGGGATTCGATTGCGCTAGCTCGAGCTAGCGGCAGAGCGCGTTGATAGAGAGAGTTGTGACACGCGCATAATAAGCATGCGCTTACGCGGTCTTTGTTTAAAACATGGCGGATCATGGAGCTCCCAATAGTTCCCTTTCACGTACATTCTCTATGAGAGGGAACTTTTTGAAGCTCCATTAAATGTCTGACCAATCAGAAGCGACCTCCAGTGTCAGGACTCTCTGTATGGATAGCTCTGGCTAGCGGGCTATAGCCCACCTTTAGGCCGAGAAAAAAGAGGAACGTATTTTTTGTTCAGAGTGAAATGGTTTTTATCAGAGTGAAATGGTTTTGGTGCCGGTGAAAGAGGAATGATTTCTACGCACAGTACGCACATGTATATTATACGAGAGGAATGTACACGCAGGTTCAGATCGGGGTCTAGATGCATGACAAGCAAAGTTGTTTCGAGACGATAGGCCTATAAATGGAATGCATTTTTCTTTTGAAGTGGAATTTATTTCCTCTTGAAAGTGAAATGATTTTTTGTGAAAAGTGAAATGATTTTTTTTTTTTGGTGAAAAGTGAAATGAATTTTTGCGAAAAGTGAAATGAATTTTTTATGAAAAGTGAAATGAAATTTTGTGAAAAAGTGAAATGAAATTTTTTTTAAAGTGAAATAAAATTTTGTGAAAAGTGAAATGAATTTTTTTATGAAAAGTGAAATGAAATTTTGTGAAAAGTGAAATTTATTTTGGGGAAAAGTGAAATGAATTTTTGTGAAAAGTGAAAAGGATTTTTCGTGAAAACGTGACATGAATATTTGTGAAAAAGTGAAATGAAATTTTGTGAAAAGTGAAATATATTTGTTTAGAGTGAAATATATAATGACGTATATAATGGCGTGCCATACAACTCTCCCGATCACCCCCTTGTCTCGATCTCTGGCTTGACCTCTGCCTTGATGATTCAATCAGAAATGTACCCCCACTGGCAATGACTGGCACGCGATATCGCATTTCTCTTCTTTCCTTTTCATCATTCTATTTTCCTGTCCTCTATTTTTACCCCTTTATTCTCTTTCTCTTTATTTCTCTTTCCCTCCTCTTTCTCTTTTTTTTTCTCTCCCCCCCCCCCCCTCTCTCTCTCTCTATTTCTCTTTCTCTTATTTTCCCTCTCTCCTTTTTCTCTGTCCCATTCTTCGCTTTTCCTTCTCTGTGTTTTTCCTTGTCACTCTCCATCTGTCTCTGAGGAATTACTAATATTACCCCCACTTTACATGCACTTTTCTCTTTATGGCTCATTTCTCCCTGTGTAGGTGGAGTGTGGTATTATTCTGATGATGATCCTCGCTCTGATCCATGTGGACCTGGAGCCGTCTACTATGGTCTCCATACCAACGTCCCCAAGGAAATGATGGCGTATTCGGACTTTCCTTTCGCAAAGTCTTTACCCCCTTTTCCTAAGGTAATGTTCCACCAAATAATTCTGGCCTGCAATGTAATATTTAGAGCTGCAAAATATTAAGTAAATTAATAGGCCTCTCGGACTAATAAAAAAAAATAATCTTCATGTTTTTGGAGCAAAAGTGTCGAAACAAAACATGCAAAATAGAATAAATTATGATCACTTTCGTATCTAGATTAAAGATAGCGTGTAGGCCTTCCAAGGGTCTCTCGTTTTTCCGAAGGTTTATTCTTCCGAAGGTTCATAATTCTGAAAAGTGACCGACACACAAATGTGTGAATCTTGGGAATAACGAACATTCCAGATGAACAGAGGTAAACTTCTGAAATTGCAGGTGTTTGCCTATTTACGCAATTATCTCAAGAACCATTTGAGGTATGAACTTCAAACTTGGCGCTGATACGTATCACCATAGAAAGACAATCTGATTAGATTTTGGGGTACGTAGGTCAAAGGTCAAATATCATAGAGGTCAATTCTGAAATTGCAGATTTTAGCCTTGTTAACGCGATATATCAAGAGCCATTTGACCCATTAACTTCAAACGTGGTACTTACCACTTTTGGGCAAATGTAGGTCAGAGAGGTCAATACTGAAATTGCAGGTTTTTTGCCTTGATAACACTACATCTCAAGAACCATTTGATCCGTTAACTTCACACTTGGTACTAGTATGTATCACATAGGAAGATGATCTGATTAGATTTTGGCAAATGTAGGTCAAAGTTCAAAGTCATGGAGGTCATTTGCCATAAAAACTTCAGGTTTTTGCCTTAACACTCTCTTTAACAATTTGAGCCATTAACTTCAAACTTGGAAGTATATTATGCATCACCATAGACGAATTTTTGTTCATGTAGGTCAAAGGTAACAGGTCATGGAGGTCATTATGTGAAATTAATGTTTGTTAAACTTTGTTATCACCATATCTCAATTATTTTGTATTCATGACTAGAAGGAGATAAGTGATCAGACTTTTGGGTTATAAAGTATATGGTCAAATATCAAAGAAGTCAACAAGTAAGTATACACTTTTTATTCTGGTTATCACAAGAACAGTTTGAGCCATCAACATAATTTAGGCGGAGGCATATAGGAGACGCAGTCGCATTCATCTTGTTTTAATTGCAAAGAGCGTATATCATGTAAATAAGAGAGAAAATATTAACCTAAATTTGTGTTATGATTACCTCAAAGGCGAGTGACATCCAAGAGTATTACGAACGGTACGCTGATCACTTCAATCTCCTCAAACATATCAACTTCAACGTCGAAGTGGTATCTATCGACAAGGCAGATGATTACGATGACACCGGTCGCTGGAAAGTGACAGTGCGTCCAGTTTCTGGGGAGATTCGAAGTGAGGTGTTCGATGCTGTCATGGTGTGTTCGGGTCTTTATCCTGCCGGCGACATGCCAGACTATCCCGGGTTAGATTCCTTCAAAGGACAAATCATGCACAGCTGTCAGATAAAAAGACCGTCGTACTTCACTGACAAGAGAGTGCTACTTGCAGGTAATGTGAATATTGCGCAGATTTGATTTTCTAACGTTGGTCACTTTGTTGATGGTCCTCTGGCGCGACAACCTTACGATCAGATGACCAAGTGGCCTGCATGGTCCGATGTTATTTTGGTACAACCGCGCTAGGGTAAAGACGCCCGGCTTCGGCCCAAAAGTCAAACGACCCTCCTACATGGTCCAACGCGCGACGGTCTTTTGATCCAATGCCCGACGATCGAAGGCTTCTTTTGGAGATGTGCATGCCTTTAAAATCGTCAAAATTAAAATAAGATCTATCAGGCCGTCTAATTTTTCTTAATCTAACCTATAGTACCCTCGATTATTTGCTATATCTTTGTTACTACTCTCAATCTATATGCACACAGGTGCTTCGACGTCGGCTGGAGACATCGCCAACTTAATTAGTCACCATGCAAATCAGGTAAGGACTGCTTGGTCAGACATTGGGAAACCACTACGTCTGCGACTGTAAAGATTTCACTTGAAAATAAGCCAAAATATTTTTACTGTAAGAATTACAGAGACGGCACTGCTTGATATTTTTTTACATGAACGATTACATTTCGTGGATTGGAAATCAAATTGGTAAAATCAGGCGTTTTCTCAAAACGTAGGGGTTCATTTTTGCGTCAATATGTATTCCTGTAGATAAGACTGAAAGTCGTTTATATTTGTCGCGTGTTTATATTATTATTTTATCTAAATCGGACAGTTACGTACATGTATGTTCGAGGACAAAGGCGCTTCGAAGACATGGGGCCTGGGTTTTATGTAAGGTTTATGGCCTTAGGGTTAGGTATAGTGTTTGGCCCAGGGTTAAGGTTAGGAATTCGATTGGATGATTATGTCGTACAGCCTAACGTCAAGTTTGAATGGGTTTTGCCAGCTCTCAGTAGACTGTTGGACCGAGTCTAGCATCTAGGGAGAATGGTCACTGGATTAGTCGTGAAGAGTTGGGGGTATTAATTTCCCTTCTCCATACCCGGTTTGATAAAGTTGGAATGAAATACAACATAATTTCATTGAGATTAGAACAATCCCTGTAAACTGAGTGGGAACATGCTCGATAGCTCGTATCCTCGTTTTGCAACGTCGTAGACGTGAGCCAGTGGCATAAGAAGGCCACAAATTCCTTGTAAGTCAGCAGCTAAGGAATAAAAAGTATTCAATTTCTCTCAGAGGGACTTGATAAGTGCAGATGATAGACTTACCCAAGGCACTTTTAAGTTTAAGTCTCGGTAGAAAAGGCATTGAAAAAACACGAGCTAAAATCTAAGTGAAATGATTTTCTGACGTTTATGTATTCACATTGGATTGATAATTGGAGCGGCTACAGACATGAGACCGTCAGCCCGAGAGTCTGCCCAATGTTGTCCTCTTGGGCCTTCTGCAAAATTATCAGAGGGTGCACAAGACCGGCGTGCTGGTCACGCGGGCCATTTTGTTCTGGCAACTCCTCTGTGGCTTCACTACCATTATTGGTCTCGTAGGCTGTTGGTCTCGTAGGCCGCCGTCGGTCTAATGGGCGAACTTTGTGCAAAGAGAAGCATATTCTTGTTTTTATTCGATGATCATTGTTTCTATTCGACGATCAGGTCTACCTGAGCTTACGACGAGGAGCATGGTGTATTCCACGATTCTTTTACAACAATCAATCGGTCCAAGAGTTCTTCGTTCAGAGATGGAAGCGTTGGATACCTCCACGACTCCTAAACAACTGGTTGCTGAACAAGTTGAACTACCACATAGATGGGGAGATGCTGGGCATCCAGAGCTTCAGACCGCCATTCGGAGTCCATGTCATGGTGGATGAAGTCTTACCTACTAGTATCATGGAAGGGAGAGTGAGAGTCAGGAGTGGGATTGAGAGGTTTGAAGGGTCGAGTGTCCATTTCGTCGATGGAGCGGTGATTGACAACATTGATTGCGTCATCTTTGCGACGGGTTACGAGCTTAAGCTCCCTTTCTTCAGTGAAGAAGTCCTACCAGGTGAGTTTGCTTAAGAGGTGGTGAATGTTCCCCCCCCCCCCCCCAACTCCAGATGGTTAGCACACCTTGCCCATGGTCCCTTTCTTTTAGACAACACTGCAAAAATAATTCAGTTCATTCAATCATTGTAATGACGTAAGCCAATGCATGCGTGCACAATTCCGAGTTAAATACTAGTTTAGTCAATTTTAATTTTGTTCGAATGTATACAGGGGCGTAGATAGCGGGGGGATGGGGGTATGCACCCCCCCCCCAACTTTTCATGTGGGGGGGGGTGTGTACAATCATCCCCCCCTCTCCCCCAGGTTTCACCCACCCACCGCCCCCCCCCCCAAAAAAACAGAAAATGGTGGAAAATATACATTTCTATTATATGATTTGATATATTATATTTATTAATATTATTCAAATTTTTATATTCTTTATTTCAATATAGATATTATTTATGTACAATATTGTAGATTTATGATTTCTTTCATATTTATCTACAATTCTGTCATTGCTTCTGATTTTTCCCGATATATTTTTTATACCTACTAGAAAGTAAAAACCATCAACTTCAAATTATAAAACATGGGTGTTGATCTGGGAGGGATATGGAGGTACAATCTTTAAAAAAAATGAAGTAGGGGGGTGGCCTGTTTTACTATCCCCCAATATATTTTAAGTTGATTTTCTTCAAATCAGTAATGCAGACAATTTATTTAGATTAAAAGTTCATGTAATTATTCTCGATTTAGAGGGTTCAGTCGGTAACTTTACTTTATAATGCAATTTTTCCACACTCATGTTATTAGTAATACTAACAATTTTCAAAATTGAAATGAAAATATAGTCGCAGGAATCGAATGTGGTGGGGAAAGAGGGGATACATCACCCCAATATTTATCGAGGATGATGACCTATGTCATCATCACTCAACTATACATAGAAGAATAAGGAAATGAAAATCATAACATGTAGACCCGGTCAGAAGCACCGCTCCGGGGGTTGCATGTGGGTACAGTGCCCCTACTTTTCCCTTTAACTTCAGATAAGTACTCCCATTTTTCTTTCGAATAAGTTTCCGTTCCATATTCTTATAAGTGCCCATTTTTAAAATTACACCTCATCCCTCACCTCACCTTTGATAAATGCTCCTATTTCAACCAGAGTATTTATCCTTTTTAATCCCTTTTATCTCTTTTAATGTAACAAGTCATATTTTTCTTTGTAATGTATAGGCACTGATTTTCAGGTGTGATTAGTACCCCTTTTCACCTCTAATAACTGCCTTCTTTCTACACATCAAGTCATTTATTTTTCTGATAAGTGTCCTTTTCCCCATGATAAGTACCACGTTTCCCTTTTCCATAACATGTGCCCCTAATCCAAAATGACTTAGAGCCAATATTCCCAAATGCTCGCTCGCTCGTATTAAGAGTATAGCTTAAATAAATTTTCATTGTGAAATTTTGCAAATGAAACCCCATCAGAAATGTGTTTCCCCGTTTTTATTACAATGTAATTGCGACCTCACAATTTTTGAATACTGTTTGCTCGATATTCAAATCATACTACAAAACTGCAAAGCATGATGCTTAAGTTGTATCTTGGACATGTAAAGAGAAAAACCATACACATGTTAACACACCCTCACACTGGCGTAAAACGTCAGAGCTTTCGCGCTTCGCGCTGGAGGGGGGGGGGAATTCCCCCCCTCCCACCCCCCCCCCCCTGGAAAGCACGCTTCGCGTGCTCACAACCGACCCCCTAAAATGAAATCCTGGCTACGCGGTTCGATCCTTCAGGTCTGCCCCCCCCCCCCCTATCGAAAAATCCTGCCTTCACCACCCCACACACATTTTATATATATATATATATATATATATATATATATATATATATATATATATGTATATACATACATGTACATATATGATGATTATAGTCCATGTATTGGCAAAATTAATAAACAAGAAGAACACAGTAAAAATGCATTAAATTGCCAACTGAAATTTATTGGATCCGAATTTTCGGGGGCCTCCCCCTTCTTCGAGGATAAAAACTTACAATACAAGATTATACAAATAATAACAAAGATGTTGTTTATTATAAGCGAACGCGATCTAAGCGTGATCATGACAACCATGAAGGTGCGCGGGTGTTGCTAAGCATTAGACATAAAATCTTATAACGGCGTTCATTGGTTATGCGCATTAAAGAGGATTATGACGCAATTAACGTCATAATAAAGTCACGCTGAGATAGCGTTAGCTGCACAGAGAGCAAGGTTAAATACACCTCAGAGTTTGAGAGTATTAAAAGTAACAATAATAATAATAATAATTATAATAGTAGATAAGGATCCTTCAGAAAAGGAAAAGGGAAGAATCGCGGATGCCAGATGAAAATAAAACTGATAAAGTATGAGCCTATCGGTAAAATGTGAATGGGCTGAGCCAGGAAAGGTCTTTGTTTAAGCCGTTTTCAAAGCTCCGGCATTCCACGATGTATCGTAGTTCCGCCCATTTTCTTTCTTCAGCAGATTTGTATCCACCGCCAAACCAAAGATACAGACTTTGAGATCGTTAGTGGAATGGTTTGGTAAGTTGAAGTGATTGGCCATTGGAAAATCCTTTCTGGGCCCTCTTGCATAAAAAGTTGCGTTTAATCGCAACTCAAAAAATTAAACGCAAGTCCCATATACTCCATCCTGATTGGTTGAAATTCAAGTTGCGTTTAATTTTTTGAGTTGCGTTTAATCGCAACTTTTTATGCAAGAGGGCCCTGTTCATCTTAATTGAACTCTTATGGTTATTCAACCTAGTTCGGAATCGTGTACTCTCTCTCTCTCTCTCTCTCTCTCTCTCTCTCTATATATATATATATATATATATATGGCCCTTGAGGGAAATCATAGACCTGTCTACGCCAATGAATGTATATATTCTCGAAGTGGAACTCGCACACAATATACAAATATTGATTGCTTTGATGGGCTTGGTTAGAATAATTGCCCGAGGCGATTTTGAAACTGCTACGACCCGAGACGAAGTCGAGGCGCATACATATTTTTTATCATGTTCAATACTTCTGCCCCCCCCCCCCTTTTTCCCCAATGAAGCCAAATGCCATAAAACCGGCAGATAAAAAAGGTATCGACGTCTTAAGTCCATGTTGATGTCATTTTATTTTTCTTTCCCCGTTGCACACAAGGCGTCACTTCGATTGCGTTATTATCTGCGCTAATGAATCCTGTGAAAGCAGTTAGTGCATACGTCAGTTAATGATGCACAGGTCCGAGTGTGTGGGTAGGAATTGTGTGCATAAGGTAACTATGGAATTGTTTAACCCACGAGGCGCAGCCGAGTCGGTTTAGACTAGTTTCCATAGTTACCGCATGCACATTATTCCTACCGACACACGAAAAAACATGTGCATCATCTGTTTTATAGAACGGTGGACAAATTTTTGCCAAAAATCCATTTTTTTCAATCATGCGTCCGGTAATTACCGACGCATGGCAAATTTACCGGATGCATGATAAGAGAAAAAACCTTATACAAGGCACTGCTTCATGCTTGCACTGGTAAATCATTTCCATGCATCATAAATAGATTTTAGAAATGTAATGAATTCCATAGAGAACTGAAAATCTGGCTATTTTAAGGTTAAATTTCAGAATTTCATTTTTCTTTAAGGGTTAGAGTCTTGACCCTAAGCTAACTACTGTCAACTTTTTTATTTTAGAATCTGTCAATAGTCAACAACTAGCCCAAGCAGGGGCGGATCTAGCTTTTTTCCAAGGAGGGGGTTTGAGGGGCTGAGCTGGGTATTGCGAGGAAGCGTAGAGACCGAGCCCGAGCGAGCGAAGCGAGCGAGGGGGGAGGGTGTGGGAGGGGGGTATCCCCCCTCCCACAGTAGGGAGATTTTTCATTTTTAGGGTTGCTAGCTTGCGATTTTAAGCATACTTGCATGCTCTATTTTTTCTCTTTTTTGCCCAAATAAATGTTTACTCGGAAGCGAGCGAAGCGAGCGAGGGGGAGGGTGTGGGAGGGAGGTATCCCCCCTCCCACAGTAGGGAGATTTTTCATTTTTAGGGTTGCTAGCTTGCGATTTTAAGTATACTTGCATACTCTATTTTTTCTCTTTTTTGCCCAAATAAATGTTTACTTGGAAGCGAGCGAAGCGAGCGAGGGGGGAGGGTGTGGGAGGGGGGTATCCCCCCTCCTACAGTAGGGAGATTTTTCATTTTTAGGGTTGCTAGCTTGCGATTTTAAGCATACTTGCATGCTCTATTTTTTCTTATTTTTGCCCAAATAAATGTTTACTTGGCAGCCCAAGGGGGGGGGGGTTTAAACCACCTAACCCCCCCCCCCGTAGATCCGCCACTGCCAAGTTAGATATAATCTAGTAGTATCTAGTCTATTTACATTAAATCAATTAATTTAAAGAATTCATGCAAAGATTCTGAGAACTTCCAGTCTTGCAATAATAAATTTTAAGTCTGGTCATCCCATAATCAAGGGCAGACCAGTGACAGTATAGTCAAGGATTGTAGTAATTCCGAACAGATTGTATTACCGAACGTGTACAGTTAAGCGCCTAAAATGGGTTTTCATACGCGTGGGATTACGCGTATGAAAACCACACTATTGAAACAAAGGTTGTGTCTTTTTCCCATAGGCTTCACACGTTCGGAAATACAGTACCTTTTTCAAGGGACCAAAACGCCGCGTCGTTGGGAAGGGGTTCACTCGGAAGGGAATATCGTATTAAATCTACGTTGTCTTTTTAAAATTCCATCAACTTCTTTTTCTGTAGGACTTTGAGCATTCATTATGTAAGTTTGACAGATATTCATTTGATATTTTATTTGCTATCGTTGATTTTCTGAAAAGTGTTCGGACACTGGATCAACCACCATACATGTCGCTGCAGTGGATCACCGTATGCACTGTAGTGCAGCGTACGGTACTGTGTCTGTGTACGGTACAGTGACCCTCTCCTTTCAGTTTCAGTTTCACAATGCACTGATTTTCATTTAATCGTTTTTTCGGTGTTTTTTTTTTTTAAACAGATAGATCTATAACCGGATTTTATTGGGCTCACCATCAGAATCCGAAGTCAACTATAATATTTACATCTGAATTTTGTCTCAAATCTTGCAATTCTCCGTCATTAAAAAGTCGTATATCGCGGCTCTCAGACTCAGATCTAGTTGTTGTTGTTGATTTGATGGCGATATCCATCGATTTCGATGGTTGGTTGGTTGGTTCTTGGTATGATGGCGCTCTTCAATCTCTTCAGATTATACGCGCCAATCACTTTCGTAGGTTAGGCGTAGGCTTCGGAAAGCCCACGAGCGACTTATTCTTGTGGTGAAAATGATGTTGTTAATGGTCATCATTAGTATGCTATTAGTTAGAAAGTTTGATCGTGATTATTTGTAATTATTCGCTGTAATATCAAGATACGCAATAAATCAATCGAAAAAAAGAAAGAAAAAAAAAAAAAATTTACGCCAGGCTGGTTGTAAGAGGGCGACATTGCCCTCTCATCTGGCCTTGCTCTCTCGTTATATGATTCTGATACCTTGCCCAGTGTGTGAGATAAAGACTTACCTTGGCCTTTGTTATTGGCGTAGTGCAAGTTTAGGGAGGATTAATCTGTGCTTGTTATACTCTTTATTTGTTAATTATTTGGTATTAGAACTAGGTAAGACAAATTTTTTTTGGAGTTTTAGTGTTAACTTAGTAGTTATTGATGTATAATGTGTCGTATACTAGAAGTGTTTATTTATAATTACAGTTCGTCGGCTACCCTATTACTTACAATATCAAGACTTTGTATGCGCATCATCACCTATACTCACCTTTAAAAAAAAAAATTTTTCCTTTTTTCTTTTTTCCCTTCTTCTTTCTCTCCCTTTCTTTCTTTTTTTTTTCTTATCTATCTCTCTCTCTCTAATATTTTCCTGTGTATTTATTTATTGGTATGTATATATACGTGTATACACACACACACACACACACACCCATACACAATGACTTTTTTGTGCTGGAAACATCATAATGATAAAGAATAACCAGTCTATGGCAATACATATATGCATAATTTCCTATTTCATTTTTGTTTTTTCTTCTTATAGTTCTGGACTCTTTTTTATTTATTTCTTATTCGGCGACTATACGCGATAAGCCGAGTGATGGCGCGATCCCGAGAACCTGTTGGCCCCATCGATCTCTACCCACTGGATAAAGTAACGCCCTCAACGTTCGAAGCGACCCGGCGCGACGCGTCGCCATGTTTGGGCTCGCAGAAAAACAACGCTGCAGTACTATTTCAATACAATTTTATGCATTTTTAGAATCAAATAACTCAGCACTGTGAAGTATTTTCCACGAATTAATTGCAAAATCAGGCAAAACAAGTGTATCCGTACCAATTCTAGAGGCGATTTAATGTGACAATTAGTATAATGTCTTATATGTAAACAATCAAATCACGTATCTTTCGAATAGGAGTAGACTGGGTTCATACACAGCAGACGATGTCCTACGCTATGTCCCACGCGGTCCCGCCTACTGTGTTTGAGTGAGGGCTCCTAATTTTGGTTGTGCGGGCGCCTCAACTGCTCGCATAGAGCCGTGCGTAGGATGCGATATCCACGTAAATGGAGATCGATGGTTGGCCCCGAGAACCTGTTGGCCCCAAAACTGGACTCTTTTTATTTATTTTTTATTCGCCGACTATATAGGCGATAAGCCGAGTGATGGCGCGATCCCGAGAACCTGTTGGCCCCGAAAAAAAAGAGTCCAGTGCAATTGCTCCACGCTGACGTCAGGGGTCAATAGTTCACACACAAGTGATTTATAAATATTCATGAAATCACCGGCAATCAAACAGTTCGATTGCGCTGTGATCCCTAGCTCTGATCGATCGCACATACAGCTCATGATCAGCTGTACTAGTGTGTGCAGTATATATATATATATATATATACATGTACTGTATTGTGCATGCATTCGAATTGGATAAACTCTGAGATTTTCTTGTAAAAAACAAGCCGGGAAACGAGGTGCTGAAAACGGAAATAATTGGCATTTAGGCCTACATTTGCAACTTCTTACAGATAAAGTTGTGTGAGAATTTAGTCCTGGTCGTGGCCCAAACAATGCGAAATGGCCATGGCATCGCAATCGCTTTCGGTGCCAGTTCAACGCTCTCGCTGGTGCATGATTTGTGACACCCAACTAATAACATGCAAGGCATACATAAAGCTTAACTCGGCCAAAGCCATCAGAACTGAACTGGCAGCAACATTAGAACTTATTGTTCGAGAGAATATCCCCCAAAATCCTTCGGCGCAAATCCAGGGGGGACAGGGGGACATGTCCCCCCCCCCCCCCACCTTTTTGAAAATAGGCGAATGTCCCCCTCCCCCCACCTTTTGAATAACCTTTTTTTTTTTTTTTTTTTGCTTGTCAGAGAATTTTGGAGGCAAATGTCCCCCCCCCCCCCCCACTTTTTGGAATAACCCTTTTTTTTTTTTTTGCTTGTCAGAGATTTTTGGAGGCGAATGTCCCCCCCAAATTTCAAAATGGATTTGCGCCACTGGGAGCAATTGCACTGGACTCTTTTTTTTTCGAGGATACAGTAATTGACTAATTATGGAAAGAAGACCCAAATCGTGTTCAATTTAGAGAAAATGATTAAATTAAGATATTTTATGGCCATATTTTTAATATTTATTCATTAAAAGATACATATAAAAATTATTCATATCAAAGCATTGCGTGAAAAGGGAAAATATAGGGAAAATACATACATGATAAATTGTCGTCGTTCACATGGGTCTGTATATAGAGACTGTTCCGTTTTCGATGCTGATTCTATGGTATGTGGGTATTTTTTATATTAATCTCATTTACTTGTAGGGGGGGGGGTCAAGAAGCCAAAAGAACATATTGTCCGTCTGCACAATACTACAATACGAACATTAGTAACACTATTTGATAAAGGAGTGATAAAGGATAGTGCTTGGAGATCAGGAAATAAATGTTCTCTTAATTTACATTTCTTATTTTTTCGCAGCCCATAGACTTACTAAAAGTTGGCTTGTGATGGCGTTCTAAAAAGATATGACAGGTCTGGAGTACCGACAAGTCACTTGTCAGGGAAGTTGTCCCTGATCTTCGCAAAGATGGCTTTGTGAAACACTTAGCGGACAAGTTGAGCGACAGTGTAGAGATGTCGCTGATCTTGTCGTTATGACGGTTTGATGAAACGACCCCCCGTTCTATAATAATTTTTGTACTTTCTACTTTGCATTTATTCTCACATAGCGCATCTAACGCTGCAACAGTCAGTGACACAGTGCTATGTCAGGCAAATGACGCCTCTTCCGCAACGGACATTTCTTCCTTTCTGTAACGTTAGGACCGCGTCGGTGACTAGTACTTTTTTAGCGCGTCATGAAAGAATGATATCGTTTAAAAAGTGACTGCAAAACAAACAGTGCAATACTTTTAAAGGGATTCGGTAACTTTGTGGAGGTTTGATTTAATAAATTGTTGAATTTTGATATTTTGATATCTGTCTTGTATAATGATGTTCAGAAGGATAAATAAATATCCAGGCAAAGAAAGGTTTTCAAATATATAATGCTATTATTAAGATATATATGACTGAATACTCCCATTTACGAAACCGTATGGCCATACGCTTTAGTCTAACACTGAGTCTATGGGGGAAAATGAGTCTGGCATTTCCGGTCACTTGCATAATTATGTTTACTTTTGTGAAGCACTTGATGATTTTGAAGGGCTTTTTCCCCCATACACATACACCGATAGCATGTAAGGCCAGGCAGCTCAGATTTTATCAATCCTCTACAAAGTTACCAAATCACTGTAATAACTGACGTATGAATTAATTGCCTTCACAGGCTCGATTAGCGCTGGCACTGACGCAATTCTCCCTATCGCATATAGCCGATATCAGCCGATATCAGCTCCCGATGCCGATATCGGGGACAACGATGTTGGCACATAATATATTTCCGGTTCCAGTCTATAGCTATAGTGAGCATACACAGATATATTTCCTTGCTTTTTTCGTGCGTGATTGTTCTGCTGAAAACACGTTTTGCATCTTCGGCTCAACATCCCACATTGGGTGGCTTCACAGAAGAATCCCATTTAAATATCAACTGTATAAAAACACGATTATTTGCTACATTAGGAACAAAAGAGAGTTTTTGCTAGGCTGACCACGTCTTCTAACACATTGTCAATGACGCTCCGGCCGGACCCGGAAGCTCAGTTGCCAGCAATCACATGCCCAAAAATTAGAGCGCCGCATGCGTTCGGATTCGGAGAGCTATATGCGATACGGAGAATTGAAATGACGCCTCGTGTGAGCCGGGCTTAATGCAGCTTTAGACCCGGCTTTTTTTTTTTTCTGATGTTAGGACTGCGTCAGTGACTGGTGCTGTCTTTTGCGTTTCATGAAATAGTCACATCGTTCAAAAGTGAGTGTGAAGTTAAAAGTGCGAACAATCTTTATATATAATACGCTAAGGATTTGGGGTCTTTTTTTGTGTTCGAATAGGCGCCTCCCCTGGCTGTTTAGGTCCCCACCTTTTGGTACCCACGGGCGGGGAATAGTCCCCAGATGGTTGGGAGGCACTTTTTAAGTGCTGAAGTGCCGTCCATATTTCATAAATTCATTTTTAAACATTGAATTTTCGGAGGGAGTAATATTTCTGTCGATGGAACAGCTCACTGTCGTAGCACGGAAAAGTACCTTCTGTTATGCCCCCAACCCATACCGATTACCTGTGAAGGGGAGAAACTTCATTGGTGTATTGCCAAAGAACAACGTGACATATTCTCCAAGGCCATATCCGCATGTGTATATTGGCTTCAGTGTATACATGAAAACAGATAAAAGGGGTACCTTTTCAACAATAAGCGCATAACCCGGATTACGCGTTTAGGGTATCAAAAAAAGCAAAAATCAAGAAAAAGGGTAGCAAATTCAGAGATGATAGATCCGCGGAAGGCGGGGGGGGGGGGATATAGTTCGGTAGTGTGTTCCAAAGTAGGTTAAATATCTTTTCCGGTTCCTTTTTGGCTAAAAAGAGGTCTATGATTATGATGTAATCCTCAAATAGGATGTAAAATACCTCAAGCAAGATATAAAATCGCCGTTAATAATCGTATAAAAATCAGAGATAGACGGGTTTCCCTGTTTAGAGTATCAAAATCTGCTCCTACTGCAATCTGCTTTTTAATTCATCAAGTGATTTACGCGGATGATGTACAGGTCTCAATGAGACATCGGGGGGGGGGGGGGGGAGCGGTCGTCGCGATCGATTCGGATCGATTCTGGTGCCCGTAAACTTTTCTGCCTTTTATTTGTGAAAATTCGGCTCCTTTGGAAGTTTGATTTATGTAAGCATTCCATTACTTTATAAATTAAACTTTGAACAGTTTTTTTTGTTTGTTAATTTGTTGGGGGGGGGGGGCTGTTTCTTAGTTGAACTTAATTCTTTCTGTGATACAATTTGATACAATTGTTTTGTTTGTTTGTTGTTGTTTTTTGTTTTTTTTGTGGGGTTGATGTTCGATGAGGCAGGGTGAAGCCTGGAGGTACATGTAACTGTTATTAGATGTATTAACGGATGATGTACAGGCCCCAATGAAACATCGGGGGGGGGGGGGGGGCGGTCGTCGCGATCGATTCGGATCGATTCAGGTCCCCGTAACCTTTTCTGCCCTTTTATTTGTGAAAATTCGGCTCCTTTGGTAGTTTGATATTTGTAAGCATTCCATTACTTTATAAATTGAACTTTCAAGGTTTGTTTTTTTTTTTGTTTTTTTTTTGTTGGTGTATTTTTTTTATTTTTTGGGGGGGTTTGTTTGCGGGGGGCTGTTTCTTAGTTGAACTTTCTGTAATCAATTGTTTTGTTTGTTTGTTTGTTGTTGTTTTTTTGTGGGGGTTGATGTTCAGTGAGACAGGGTGAAGCCGAGAGGAACATGTAACTGTTAGATGTAAAAAAAAAAAAAAAGGGGGGGGACTTCATATTTTAGGACTCTTTATTTCACTTAGGAATATCGGTTACCACGGTGTAAAGAAGGAGCCCCCCCCCCCCCCCCACCAAAATTTCCTTCGAAAATATTTCCACCATGATATGAATACGTATAGGATACTAACCCTCGCGCTGGGGGTGACTGGAGGCTGATGTGGTGGGGGAAGGGGTACGGTATATGGAAAGGTCAATCCGTCGGTCCTCCCAAGGCTTATAAGGGGGCCATAATCCCCCTGAAAAGAAAATGACAATAACTTCATTTTTTTTCTAATTTTTGCATCCTTTACAAGGGACGTACCGCTAATTATGCATGCTATGTTTTTATGGCCTTAATTTCTCTGAATATTAAACCACAGAAACATGGCAAGATCAAATCGCTCACTCTAGCTCTATATTCATGGATATACTATTCGAACATAATTATATCCATGCTCTGTGTGCGAGAATCCCGCCCAGGTGTAAATGAGATCGTGTGTCATCCACAGGCCACAGGGCCGATGTAATTATCATTATTCAGTCATTCATAAAGTAAAACAATCGTCATTTAGTCTTCATCAAGATGAAAATGTATTTTCTTCAGAACTCCTGCAAGATTTGGATGAATAATACTCCTTGGTAAGAAAATAACACATTACCCGACTTTTTTCTTTATTCACTTGATTATTGTGACAAATATACGGTACTGTGATTAATCATAAACACAGCTAGCGCCCGTGGATGATATGTCCACGGGCTGCTTCAGCTAGTACTTTTATAACTGGCGTATGGGTAAATTGCCTTCAAAAGCTCAATTAACGCAGGTAATGACGCAATCGAAATGATGCCTCGTGTGAGCCGGGGGAGCGTTTCATGAAAGGAAGTTGTCGGATATTTTATCCGACAACTGTTATAAGCTACTGAAATCCTTGCATCTGATTGGCTGAGAGCAAATTTTGTCGGATGAAATATCTGACAAGGTCTTTCATGAAACGCCCCCGGATCTATACTTCATTAAACCCTTCTCTCTATGTCGTCTCGTATGTATTCTTGTTTAGATGGATACGAAAAGATGGAGCTGTATCAGCACATGTTCCCAACTCGATTCCGTCATCACCCCACCCTGTCTTTCGTGGGCTTTGCTCTTCCATGGACAATGGGTCAGAGCGCGGTAAGTGAGATCCAGACCAGATACATCACAAAAGTCTTCAAGGGGGAGGTGAAGCTACCTAGTTTCATCGATATGCAACAGGAAGTGACGACCAGAAAGGACGCCCTCTACCAACAGTTTGGGAATCACGTTCCAGTCATCGTAAGTCCGATAATGTGTTAAACGTAAAGCCTGATCCACACGTGGAGTTATTCCACTACCGTCGATTACTTTAACCGATTGTTCAGTCCAATATGATCTATGCCGCAGTAGGCAGTGAACAATAGATGCCAAACAAAATTATCGGGAAAATGCTAAACCTTGCGCTAGGCCATCGCAACCTGCTTTAAGGTGTTGCCAAGTGGCTAGAGACTGCGCCTGAGCCTGCTCTGTGCATTTGTACACCTGATTGTCCTCAGTGGCACAAATGGAATAACGCATTGTGTGCACCATATCTAAATTGAAAGGTATGAACTTAACAAGCATTCCATTTATAACGAATTAGCTGTGGTTGTTTCATTATTTTTCCAAAATAATGTAATTAGCTCAGCAATGACCGATAGATCGGGGCGGTCATCCGGGTACTTTCGTTCAATGCCATTGACAACCGATGAAAACACAGAGATTCTTGCATGATCAGCAGACCATCAAACATGGCTCGCTCGACCGAATCATCGACCAGCACAATGCCGAGGCTATCATGGGCCTGATAAGAGTCAGAAGCTGTTACCAGGTTGTGTGATCAGCATTCGAGCAGGATTTGAGCAAGCACGAATATTGTTTTCATCGCTCTAAGGGTTGCTAACCGGAAGTTACGTAAGCCCGCCCCAACCTATAGACAAGTTTTCTACCCATAACATCTGACGTCACGCGCCGTCTGCAAACAACGTGGAAGCAAACTTTCCAGAGGTTGTGACTGTGTGCAAAATATATAAAATTGTATTACCCCAGTTACACCAACGAAACCGACACATAACCACAACAAGTCCAAATACGAAATTGTATCACCCTAAATGGCCAAGAATCAGTTGGTTTGGAGTCCATGTGGTGTCGGTTTAGCGGTGTGACTGCTATGAAATCCGGCCCACTGCTGTTTGAATACTTGCATACATCGACTCCAAACCAACCGATTCTTGGGCCTTCGGGTGATGCAATTTCGTATTCGGACTGTTGTCGGTCTCGTGTCGGTTTCGTTGGTGTGATTTATACAAATACAGTTTCTATTTGTTTTTGTTTACCAACGCGAAAGCAACTTTTACTTTTATATGATTGTAATTCAGTTTTACTTTCGATTTTATTGCAAGATTACCTACATGTATAAGTTTTGTTGTTTTCGCAGCTTGACCCTTTAACCTACCGTGATCAGTTAGCCGAAGCGATCGGAGCTCTGCCAAGCTTGACAAAGCTTATCTTCACTGATCCTGTACTGGCTTACTACTTCTACTTCTCCCCGGCCTACCCTCCATGTGACAGGTTGGTTGGTCCCGGGGCCTCGCCCGGGGCGCGACAAGCTTTGATTGACTGCAAACAGAACCAAGTACATGGTATCACATTGACGACTGTACGTAAAGATGCGGTAGAAGGATTAAAGGCGTATAAAGACAGTCAGAGGTCCTTCAACCCACTGTATGTCATTATGGGCGCCATTGTGTCTTTGGCCTTTTGCATGTTTCTTTTCTAAAGCTATGTTTAGGACCTAAGATTGAATATAAATAGATAGTCCTCTGATATCAATGAGAATCAAGGTCCAGAAAGAGCAGTCAAGTAGAAAATAGACCTAAATACATGGGCTGTGTAACCGGGGGGGGGGGGGGGGGGGGCTGACTGTAGCCAGTACACTGTAAAAAAAATGCGACATGTGACATGTTTATTTCTGTGACAGATTTAAAACACTGCGACGTGTTTATATATTGTACGGGTTTAAGAGCTAAACACATGTGCCTATTTTTTTCATCTTTCAGCACGCCTTAGGTGTTTACTAGATAAACATGTTTACCTTCTAAATGATTCCAATGTATAGGCTAAACACCAAATGTTTACATCTTAATCATTTAGTGTTTACACCTGTTTAAATACTAAACAGTGTGTGATTATGGTGTAAACACCACGTGTTTATATATTGTAGCTAAGTTAAGAGCTAAACACATTCTGTGCTTATTTTCATCACGCCTAGGTGTTTATTAGATAAACATGCTTACCTTTTAAATGGTTCTAATGTATAGGCTAAACGCCAAATGTTTACACCATAATCACACACACTGTTTAGTATTTAAACAGCTGTAAACACCAAATGATTATTTTATAAACATTTGGTGTTTAGCCTATACATTAGAACCATTTAAAAGGTAAACATGTTCATCTAGTAAACACCTAAGGCGTGCTGAAAGATGAAAAAAATAGGCACATGTGTTTAGCTCTTAAACACATGCATGGGTTTAGCTCTTAAACCCGTACAATATATAAACACGTCGCAGTGTTTTAAATCTGTCACAGAAAAGTGTTTAGAAACTAAACAAATTTTTTATATTGTAGACACGTGTCATAAAACCTCGGAAAAAGGGTTCGAAAATTGTCAATTGAAATCAAATCAGCCCCCCCCCCCCCCCCCCCCCCACTTTCAAAAACGCTCCGCGGCCCCTGAAATGTACTTTAAAGGTCATGCAGAGTTTTGGTAAGCCCTCAAAAACTGTTCGTCAGATTTCTTCAATTTTTGTTGATAAACAGCAAGATACTAGCAATACTAAGACACTCTGAAGATTTCGCCTTCTAAAGTTTAATATTAAACAAATAAGAGGCAAAAACTAATTTATGGGTCGGGACAGGCACGTAAAATCCCAACAAAGGCAGCATGTGCTATATACACTCTACACACACGTGTAAAACCAATGAGTAGCTACACACAGCGATACACATGCTGTTTGTATGCAAAGCTCCAAGATTGCTGTGCGGGGAGCTGTCGGGGTGGAAGCTTAAAGTCCTAGCATAATGCCATAATGGCAGTGGTCGAGCATTCCTTACAGATATTTACACTGAAATTCACCAGAAATCATAGATGGAATACCAAATGATCTCTTACAGACATCTTTTGATACAAGAAGAACAACATGAGACTGTTTCTTTCCAATTTCCTTTTTGCTACCAATACTGATTTACATGAGCTTTAAAAATATATTTAAAAAATAAGCCTACTTATTTGCGCTTATGTGTTTTATAATGTATGTAAGCTAAGCATTCGACTTCGATTCGATCTTGGAAATAAATAGCAATATCATTAAATATGGGCGTTTTAACAAATAGAATCTAGCTGATTCAGGTTTTGAACGATTATATGAATAATCAACACTGGAATTTGGTACGATATGTCAGCCTTATAATATCCGGAATAAGGGCCAAATCAGTTTGAAATCGTAGACAATCGCAGCACTGCTCTGACGTCACTACGATTTGGAGTCGATCAAGCCTTTCCTCTGACTAGAAGGCTCGCAATAGGCCGTATTTTCGATTTCACTATCTTTATGACTATTCAGAACCTCAATCCAACATATTTTATGTGTTTAACTGTTTATATATTAAATGCTATTACATTTTCTGCCGAAATCGGATCGCAGACCGATCTTATAGTGTGCGGTGGGCTTTATTCTATTTGATGTATGTTGCCTATATACATGTATAGCTTATTGCGCTTTGACGATTTGTGTAATTTTTAGAGTTTATTATGTACGTATATAAGCAAGCTAGCCTCAGTGTGTTTGATTGATGCATCATGTACATATCAATTTAATTCCTAGCCTGTTCATGAAATGTATTGAAATCTAAAGACCAATTTTACAGGAGGCTTGCAGCCATATTCTGACCGATATTTTAATCTTTGTTGTATTCGCAATATTTAGCCATGGTGTCCTGCATTATACGTCTCGTATTTTTAAGCAGTTTAATTATTTGGCGTTACATTTATCTTTTTAAAAAGATTTTGTCATAACTATCTTGCCTATATTTTTGTACAAGTATGTAATAAATCATTACCCGTATATACAACTATTTGTATACATTTCCATTTATAATCTGCTACCAGGTGAATGAGATTTGTCCATGTTTGCTATCTTAGTTTATACTACCATTTTCAGGCCAGAATGAGCCTTTTGTTACGCGTTTAGTTCAAAACACGGTTGCGTCCACAGTCATTTTCATATAATCACGCCGATGTAAAACTCACACACAAAAAAAGTGCGGTTTGAATCGGTGTTTCTCCAAAACACGGTTTCTGGGGATGCATAAACGCACAATCCTTTTACAGGTCCGTATTGTGTATGAACATGCTGGAATTGTACTTATAAAATTCATTCTAAAAGAATCCATTTAAAAAATACATTTCTCGGCATTCACCTCGGAATCTCTACGATTTCACCAGGCTTATTTCGTTGGCATTATTGGATATAAATTCATTTCCTATTTTGAAACGTTTACTTCACTCGCTGTATGCAGTTATTATTCTGATTAAATCGAAACCAGTGATCATGTAGCAATCGTTGTTGTTATACTCCAAGACCCCAGAAACGGTTATACAGTGTAATTATATTATTTAAAGATAAAGAAAATTGAAACAAAAGGGCCCGAATTCACAAAGGAGGTTTAAACCACCATGGGTAAGGTTTAAACCTCCGTAAGCGTACTAAAATAAGCGTAAATAAGCGCACATTGCCTATACGTGCGCTCAAAGAAAATATATGATTGGATCAGATTCCGTGCGCACGTACGCTTAAAAACCCCAGGAGGGGGTTTAAACCATGGTTTAAACCAAACCTCCTTTGTGAATTCGGGCCATACGGTACATAAAGAAAATTGAAACAGAAGGGGGCTGATGCTCGTTAAATGTGTGCATTAAGAAATAAGAATTATATACTTCTGAAATAGATAGTGCTAGAAATATACTCCCATCAGAGCCATGAGTTTCAAATGTTCGACCTTTTATTTCAGATCATCTTCAGGAACTAAAACAGCGGTGAACATGAACTGTTTATATACTGTATAGTCAGAAAGTTTGACATCAAATGAACTCAATCAATTAAATTACAAACTGGAAAGGAATGAGATTTAAATGTTACAAAGCAGAGTGATTGAGAAGTATACCAAACAAATGGAATCAATCGGAAAATGGCATTGACGGAAGAGAGACATACTTAAAGCTAATTCGTCTTGCACTCAGATACCGCAAGAATGAATTAACAGAAAGCCGAAATCGAACGAAACTGTTAAAATGTAACATTTAAATCTCATTCCTTCTCAGTTTGTGATTTAATTGATTGAGTTCATTTGATGTCAAACTTTCTGACTATATAAACAGTTCATGTGCACTGATGTTTTATAGTTCCTGAAGATGATCTTAAATAAAAGGTCGAAAATTTGAAACTCGTCATGACTCTGATCGGAGTGGTATTTCTCTATATTTACTTCTTCTGTGGTAATAATGGGTTCTGAAAATTCATGTATGAACATTTTTAAAAAGGTCTTTGGATATATAATGTCCAATTTTTTGTTTTTGTTTTTGTTTTTTTTCTGTTTTGTTTTGGTTGTTTTATGTTTGTTTGTTTTTTTTGTTATTTTTTTTGGGGGGGGTTATATCGTTGAAGAAGAACATAAAATATCATATTAATATGCATGGGCGGAAATATGCAGGAAATTATTTTCATCAGGGGGATGTATACGTCGAACCCCCCCCCCCCCCCCCCCCCCCCCCCCCGAAAAGAATCGCGTAACACATCTCCGACACAGGCGACATATATGCATGCAATAGAAATGAGTACCGGTAAATCTTGACAGTTTCTATGCAATAAAGATCATATCGCAGATGGCGCCTGACTATTAGTGAAATGTCGGTATAGAATCTCCATGGGGCATGAGCCAAAAAATGACCAAAGTAATATCAGATTATTTCCCTTTGTTCCTAAAAGTGAATGTTGATTTGGAAAGGTTTTTAATTTTGCTCCATTTACTCTTGTTTCGCCGTTTCTCTACCATGCAAAAGAAAATATTGGATTACGTTAAGGCCAAGTCCACACTAATATCAAGTTGATTTGAATATAAATGGAGTAAAATTAAACAAGCATAACAGTGAAAATTTCACTGAAATCAGATGTAAAATAAGAAAGTTACGGCATTTTGAAGTTTTGCATTATTTCATGAAACAGTATTATGCATAACATGGACGGTATGCAAATGAGTGAACCGATGATGTCACACACTCACTTTTCCTTGTGTATTTTATTATATGAAATTTCAAATATTTCAATTTTTATGGATGTGATAATAAAGAATCTCTCCCTTGTATCAAAATAAGTTACAATAATGATGATTTTACATGTTCCATATAAGGAGTCAAACCATGTTTTACATTATTGAAGAAAAAAACTGAAATATATGGTATTTCATATAATAAAATACACAAGGAAAAGTGAGTGTGTGACATCATCGGTTCACTCATTTGCATACCGCCCATGTTATGCATATCACTGTTTCAAGAAATAATGCACAACTTCAAAATGCCGTAACTTTCTTATTTTACGTCCGATTTCAATAAAATTTTCACTGTTATGCTTGTTTAATTTTACTCTATAATTTTATTCAAATCAACTTGATATTAGTGTTGACTTGGCCTTTAAGGGAGAAAATAGATGTTCGGGAATATTATAAGCTAATTGTCCCGACCTTAATGGGGGTATATGGGGGGGGGGGGGGGGGGGGTAATTGTTCAAGAGGTAGTTGTCCGGTAGTCTATAGGGGTAACGTCCTAAGGGCATAGTCCTAGAAGGAATAGTTATCCTGGAGAAATTGCACTTCATCGCCCCCAAATAATGTTTGTTTCAAATATTTTCGTGGGTAATTATATATTTTTGTTTTCTGTTTTCATTATTAATATTTCATTTTTTTTATTTTCTTGACCTGATATTTCTTTAATGGGCTTATATCAATTTTGGTCTTTAGATAATAGTTAACGTGAAGTCTTCTTGGCTGCTGTGCCCGGGGCAAACAATAGGATTGCACCCCCCTCCCAAACTCAGTTTCATCTTAAAGAAATACAAACTAGAATATCTTATGCATTATAATTTTTCATTTGAGCACAGCAAGTTAGCGTTAGAGTTTATTTTGAATTTTATTGAAAAACACTAGGCCTGTTCACTTCTTCCTAAAATTGGGAAAATTAACGAAAACCCTATATTCGAGGAATTTGCAAGGTAACTCACAGAAAGTTTTCGCATTTTAAAGCCTTTTCATGATTTGGGGCATATGTAAAATTTTCTTTGTTTTCTCCCCATTCCCTTTCTTTCTTTTGTGTTTTTCTCCGCCCACTTCAAGTACCCCCCCCCCCCCCCCCAATACACACCCAATACACCACTGGGTCTTCAAGTTTGCAATGAGTTGACCCAACTGGTCAGATCTGTTAACAAAATTTGGGGAACAGAATTTACAAAAAGTGCAATTTTTTGCCTTTGAGTCATAGTGTATTAAAAGCGTTAATTTTAGATACGGTGCCACGAAATCGGTGAATGGCACCCTATTTAAAAATGCTAATATATGCAAAAAACACAAATGCAATTGTTTGCCTCGAAATATATAAACTAGTTCCTAAATTTTTCATATCCAGGTTACTAGTAATCAGATGAAATTATTAAAATTATATTTCTTAATCTTAATGTTAATGTATGCCAATTTATGCATAAAACAATTCTATGACATATACTCACAAAATAAATGTGAAAGGGTTTCAGATTCTAACACATATGTTAGCAAGAACGGGCTATATATTTGTTTTGTCGATCTTAAAAAGCTTTTGATAGTGTATGGAGAGAAGGTCTTTTGTATAAATTATTAGAACTGGGTATCGGGAATAAATTTTACAGTGTTATAAAGAATATGTATTCAAAATGCAATCTATGTGTAAAATTAAATGAGGGGTTGACTCCAACTTTCCGTACAAATATTGGAGTTAAACAAGGTTGTGTAATCAGTCCTACTCTCTTTAATATATTCCTGAATGATATCCCCGATATTTTTGATCGAGAGAAAAGCAGTCCGTAGAGTTGAATGAAAGAATCCTTAATTGCATTATGTATGCAGACGATATTGTTCTTTTTTCAACTGCCAAAAAAGGAAATGGAACATTGTTTGGACCAATTGAATGAGTACTGCAAGAAATGGAAGCTGGAAATTAATCATTCTAAAACCAAAATTATGGTGTGTAATAATAATTCAAGGAATTTAATAAAAGAAAACTTTTGGATGAATGGGCATATTCTTGAGAATGTAAAAGAATTCAAATATCTCGGGATTGTAGTATGCAGTAATGGCTTGTTTAAGCAAGCTACAAAACATTTAGCCGATAAAGGAAGAAAAGCCCTTTTTAAATTATACAAATCGTTTGGCAAATATACTCCTAACATTAAAATTTCTACACGCTGCTTTGATAGTATGATCAAACCTATTTTATTATACGGATCGAAATATGGGGTAGTACACTGGTCTGCAGCAAGCTCTTCTCAGAACAAGCAAACAAAACAAAACTATATTTCAAACCGAATTTCGAAAAAATCCATCTTCAATGGTGTAAACATATGCTTGGTATGAATCGTAAAAGTAGTAATATCGGCGTTATTGCTGAACTTGGAAGATATCCTCTTATTATTGAGGTTTTAATTAACACTCTTAAGTACTGGATAAGAATGCGTAATATTGATCAAGATACTATATTGTATGATAGTTATATTGAAAACAAACAACTCTATGAAATCAAGGAGCATTGCTGGTTAAGAAACATAAAAAAGATTTTAGATACCGTAGACATCTGTAATGATATAGAAATGTGTGAACCAGATGATGTACAAATGACGCAAAACGACTTCGTCTCCCACTGTGAGGGTAAGCTACAAGATATATTTGATAACCAAATAAAACTTGATCTTTTCCATGATAAAAACAATGGAGAGGGTAACAAATTGCGGACATATCGATTATTCAAAACTTCCATCAACGAAGAAAAATATCTAAAAATTCTTACTGATAGAAACATAAGACAAAACATCTGCAAACTTCGCATAAGCTCACATAACCTACCAATTGAAAAAGGAAGATATCATCGCCCTCACAAAATACCAGCGAATATACGTTTTTGTGAAGAATGTAGTATGCAAACAGTAGGAGACGAATTCCATTATGTCATGCAATGTGATAAATTTAGAGTAAGAAGAGAAATGTTTTTTGATAATCTTAAAGCACTCAATGATAACTTTGAAAACATAAACAGTTTGGAGAGATTCATATTTATAATGTCACTAAAAGAAGACGATCTCATAAAAGAATTTGCCAATTTTTTGCGATATACTATTGATCAACGTGGTAACCTTTAAATTGTTTATTATTAGACATATCTATATATAGTATAAGTATATGTATATAATTCTTTTAATGGCTCTTTTTCTCATCACCTTACACTACTTGTACATAATCTGATAATTTATATTTCATGAAAGAGCATGTCTAGTTGATCAATTATGAGTATTTTTGTTTGTTTGTTTGTTTGTTTGTTTGTTTTGAATGCTATACTCACGATACATTGTTCTGTTTTTGTCATGACTAAGTTACTCCTATTATTATTATTATTATTATTATTATTGTTCTTACTATTAATGTTATATTCGAGCAAAATATTGATGGATATGTCAATGAAGTTCAATGAATAAATACATACATACATACACATAGGTTAGATCGATCAGTTAGAATAAAATAACATAATAATTGCAATAATCTTACACCGTTTATTAATTTTAATGCTAATCATTGATGCATATTTATGCATAATGCACATTTCCAATGATTAAAGAATGATAAAATCACCACAAATTTGTAACATATTGGTGAAGAAGGTCAGGTTAGTGAAATGACTATAAATCATTAAGTGTGACATTCTGAATACGGTATATATCTTTTTTATCATAATTTATGCATAATGCATAAAACAGAATTTCAATGGTATGTATATTAATAACCGACTATAAAAGTAAGTCCATTTGATATTCTCTGGTAAATAAGGTCAGGTAAATGAAAAGATAAACGTTAACTGCAATTTTCTGAGTATATTTCTTGAGTTTTAATGCAAATACATGTATTGTACTATTGAAGAGCCAAAGCTCTTAAAAATGTGTAATTTTATGAATAGCATTAACACATTGGATAGCTACATGAAATTCAATAATTTGCATGACTTTGCAAAATTTTGCATGAAGATGTGAGCTATTTTGATGGGTCCTGTGGGAAAAATAAATCTGTAGGCACAACAAATACATTTTCAAGCACTTTTACACTGTCTAGGTACATGTATATAGGCCTGTATATACTATAATTGGCATAAATTACCATAATTTTGCATGAAGATGAGATTTAATTCGAGGGATACTGTAGGAAAAAATAAAGCTATGGCCACAAGAAATACATATAGAAACTTCGGAACATTTTCAAGCCATTTGATTTTTACCTTGTCAATGGATTTACTGATTAAATGCATGTACCGTAAATCGCATAGATGTGGTTTGATTCGATGGGTCCTGTCGGAAAAATGAAGCTCATGTCCTACATCTGCAAAGTTTGGTGCTTTTGTAAACTCTGTCCCCAAAACTAAAAAGCATATGTCTTAACAGACCTGTCTAAATATATATGTCGTAAATATATGAATTAATAATAATAATAATAATAATAGATATTCAATTGTTCACAATTTCGGGGAAATATTTTCATGGCTATTTCTATCAAATTTAGTGGGGATGGTTTCTTATTATTTTTACTTACATTTCCCTCTTTTGACATCCTCTGATCGTCAAGAGGGCTTGGGGACAGATTAATAATTATTACATTGTCAAAATCAAAGATCCCCAAGGTTGCATCAATTATTGTTATCGCTTATATTTTTGTTAACGGCTCCGCGAATCCCCCACATATACGAGTACGATGGCCTAGCGCTAGCGATCTAGTCGCCGTGATTGCACTTCCCTAATATTCAAAGTCTGGATATCGATAATCACGTATGTACATATGGTACGAGTGGTCTGGACCGTGTGACTGTGTCGGTGTCTGCTGTTGCTGTTTTGCTCTTCCGAGCCGAAGTCAAAAAGGAATTCCAGCTTATATCATCAGAGGCCTACCAGAACAAAATCATATTGGAAGGTAATCATGCCTTATTATTTTCTGTCATTATTTTTACTTTATCAAGTAAGTTTTGATGACCGGTATTGAGTGCAGTGTGAGCGCGGGCGGTGTCGGCCGCCTCTGCAGCGCCGGGCGCTCGCCTTTACTTTAGAGTTCACGGGCTTGATGTTTTATTATTTATGGTAGTGGATCCAGTGTCCGAACACTTTTCAGAAAATCAACGATAGCAAATAAAATATCAAACGAATATCTGTCAAACTTACATAATGAATGCTTAAAGTCCTACAGAAAAAGAAGTTGATGGAATTTTAAAAAGACAACGTAGATTTAATACAATATTCCCTTCCGAGTGAACCCCTTCCCAACGACGCAGCGTTTTGCATTTTGGTCCCTTGAAAAAGGTACTGTATTTCCGAACATGTGAAACCTATGGGAAAGAGACACAACCTTTGTTTCAATAGTGTTGTTTTCATACGCGTAATCCGATGCGTATTAAAACCCATTTTAGGCGCTTAACAGTACACGTTCGGTAATACAATCTGTTCGGAATTACAATCCTTGACTAGAGGTCTAGATCTATATATAATTCGACATTGAACATCAAGTCACACAGGGGCAGCAGTCTCCGGAGATACAAGTAAACAAAAAAATTCAGTGGGCAAGATTCATCCATTTCCACGTACAGTGAACGTTGAACCTTGCAAACCACCCTGACCATGCTGGCCACCTTCGAAGTGACTGCTACAGTGCTAGTGCTACTCTTCCTCGCCTCTTCCAGTTCCAGTTCCACTTCCAGCCCATCCGACCACTTCAACGATCGCGATCGGATCATGAGAAACATGAAAAACTAACATTTTATGGCGATATCGATGTGGATTTATTTACTATTCACATGTAGCTTTTGCCAGGCCCCAGGGCATGCAGGGCTGTCAACCCACCAGCGCCATGGCGGGACTCGGGAGACTCCCGGATCCGGCCACCACGACCTTCCTCCCGCCAAACATGAAAAAAAGCCTTCTTTTTTTCAATTTATTTTTTTTGTTGCTTGTCAGGCAAGAAAAAAAAAAAATTCCTCATCTCCCACCACCAACCCTCCTGATGTCTACAATAACCTCGCATAAGTGTGAGTGCCCCCTGAGGGATTTTTGAAGGGCTGGTGAAAAGAATTCTCGCCCCTTCCCCCCACCACACAGCGACTTTTGGAGGGCTAGTGAGAAGAAAAAAAATAGGAATCTCCCTCCAAGTAGTTCCGCCAAGTGACAGCCCTGCTTTCGCTGTGCGATTAGCATTACAAAGATCAGCACGGAATGTGTGCTGTAGATGAACGAAGAACAAGGCAGTGCAACGATGATAATATTTTGCACACGCATATCTATGCGTGCGACTGATGGATGGATGAATCTTACCCATTCATTTTTTTGTTTACTTGTCTCTCCGTATGGGAGACTGCTGCCCCTGTGTGGCTTAATGTTCAATGTCAAATTTTATAAAACATCAAGCCCGTGTGGCTATGTAACCCCTTGCCGCCGCTATGCCTACTATGTCTGTCTAGCCACACGGGCTAGATGTTTTATAAAATATGACATTGAACATCAAGCCACACGGGGGAAGCTGTCTCCCATATGGAGAGAAAAGTCAACAAAAAAAATCAGTGGGCAAGATTCATCCATTTCCACGTATAGTGAAACTTGCAAACCACCCTGACAACCTTCGGAGTTTGTTAAACTCTTCCTCTTCCAGCCCATTCGACCACTTCAACGATTGGATCATGAATTTGAGAAAAATGAAAAAATACAATTTATGGCGACATCGATGTGGATTTACATGTACTTACCATTCACGTGTAGCTTTCACTATGCGATTAGCATTACAAAGACAGCGAGATCGGCACATGGGGATGTCTCATTCGCATACATGAAAACGGATAAAAAGGGGTATTTTTTCAGCATTAGGTGCGTAACCAGGGTTACGAGTTTAGGGTATCAAAAACAGCAAAAATCATGAAAAAGGGTCAAATTCAGAGGTGATAAGAAGCTCCGCGGAAATTGCCGTTAAGCATAAGGGTATAAAAATCACAGGTTTCCCTGTTTACGCTATCAAAAGTTCAAAACTATTCCTACTGCAATCCCTCTTTAGGGTGCTTTTCAGAAAGTGATTTATGATGTACAGGTCTCAATGAGACAATGAGCCTTTCCATTAGCTTAAGATTCTTGTGCTATGTTTTCTTGTTAAAAAACGTTTTAATTTCAATTAAATGTATATTTTCAGGGAATCATCTCTGACAAGCCCACATGGCTCTTTATGATTCCCCCACTTCTTATAGCCTTGCAATCAATTATGAAACATTTTAATGTTTTTAGAGAGAATGAAATTAATGAAAGAAATATACACATATTGCAGATTTCCTTTTTCTTTTTCTTTTCTTTTTTTATCTTATAGATTTTTTGTGTATGTAATCATTGTTGTATTTGATATTAATATATATTGTCAAAGCGACCCCACCACATTCCACAAGCCATCTGCTTCCTGGACCCTCGCCTCCTTCCACCATGTTTTTTGTGAATGTACATTTCATTTTTGCATTTATTTGATTATGAGTAGGAATTAGAACTGAGAAAGATATTTAAATGTATTTGAATCTGAATATATGTATCTGAATCTAGGTACATGTATATGATTTTATGGGCATTATATTGATACATGCAATTACATAATGTATTTAAGTATGAGTGAAGTTTAATGTGCTACATGTATATGAAAAGGCTTTGTCCAGTTGATGGTATACAAGGCATAGCTTTGAGGCCTCCGGAGTAAAGGAAAGTGTAACTGCAAACAGATGGTGTATAAAGGACAGTAATCCTGTCTCACACTTAAATTTTTTTCCCAAGCTGCTGTTTTGCTGCCGCCACTATTAGGTGGGACAGTGGGACACCAATCGATAGTCTGTAATAATAGTAGTACTATATAATAGGCATTAGTATTGTGCACTGATCCAATAAAACTATTGTTACTATCCAGCTTACTATTCATGCAGTGGTGTTCTGAGAAGTAATGCCTTTGTTTTCTTTCTGTTGTTAATATGGTGTCTGCAGTTCCTTAGTTCTTTACAAACTGGCTAACCACTATAAACCACCCACACATGTTGTATAATACATGTCCATTCAGCTTACTTCATTGTTGTAGGTGTTCATGTAGTAACTTGATTCAGTAAACTTTTTTCTTCCAGATCCTCTAATGTATCTGCTTTTAGGCTATACAGGGAAAGCTTTAGGGCACTTCAGACATGACAGTTGATTTTTGTCTGTTCATACCTGTACACGTTTTTGTAGTACAATTGGGCTACATATTTATTGTTTTCTTTCGAATCCAACGGATTGCCAACAACCAAAACTTGTATACACCGTACATGTACATGGATATTTATGGTAAAGAACTACATGTACATGTACATGTTTTATATATATTTTGTGCATTAGTCCACCATGGACCTACATGTACAACATAGTAGTAGGTCCATGGTGTAGCCCTAGATGGAAATAAAGTCAGGCTACACACAGCACACCATGTTTTCATTTATGACACAGAATGTAAGAACTGTCTGAAGACGTGTGGATGCAGTGTGAATGTCCCTCAGTTTGAAGGTGAAAAGTTAATACCACACTTCAGTTCAGGTATTGTTTGTTACTTCACTATTTGTCTATTAAACTGATGCACATTATACATGTACATGTATGAACAGTACCCTCCCTTAAACAGCCAACTATTTTCAGTTAAATTGTGCAGGCCGAAATAGAAACTCACCTGTGCGAGGATACATGTAGGCATGCTCTTGTTTGATATTGATAATTGCAATCAATAGCATCAACAATTGCCTTTTTCAATTATGTCCAGTGTTTTCTCATCAGTACTTCTTGCAAGTTCTTTGTATGGTGAGGTGTGTCTACACTATACACAGACATGGCCTCGACTAATATAATAAAGACTGAAAGATACATACAGTACATGTATGTACACTGTATTTTTGTTACTTTGTTACAGAGACAGGTCTGTGTGTAGTTGTTCAGTGGAGCTGACATCTTAACCCTTTCATGACAGGAATTATTTAAGAGCTAAATTGATCACATTTTGTTCTTCAAATTGGCAACAATTTTTTTTTTTTTAAATGAGCATACATGTATTTGATTCTAATAAAATGTAATATCTTTGAAAACAACATACATGCTTAGGAACTTAGTTGAAAAGTTGAAAAAATTTTGCTAATTTTGACAAAAAAACAATGATTTTGAACCTCTCAATGTGTTGCCGATTTAAGGATTTTAAAGCTTATTCTCCTTTTTAAAATTCCTGGCATCAAATTTTATGGTCATGCAACAAAAATGGATGCAGTGTGTGCAGAAATTATTACTCTTTCTACTCATACATCTGGTATATTTTTCAGTGCTCTGAATCAAAAGTTATTGAGCCAAACCACAAAATGTGGTCAATTGTCTCGAAAGGGTTGAAGGTGGAGGTGCGTTGCAAAATTTTAATGCGCAGGAACAAATTCTTTCCAAGCATTATTTGCAATCTGCATGGTTAGGGTTAGGAAGATAGAGACAGGTCTCTGTGTAGTTGTTCAGTGGAGCTGACATCTTAACCCTTTCATGACAGGACTTATTTAAGGGCTAAATTGATCACATTTTGTTCTTCAAATTGGCAACAAATTTTTCTTTTTTAAATGAGCATACATGTATTTGATTCTAATAAAATGTAATATCTTTGAAAACAACATACATGGTTAGGAACTCTGTTAAAAAGTGCAGGTGGTGCAGGGGCTGTTTGATTTCACTCATTAATGACAATTTTCGAACCTTCTTCCCGAGGTTTTATGAAACGTGTCTACTCAAAAAAGTAAGGGGGCTGCAGCCCCCAGCCCCCAGCCCCCGCGGCCCATGTGGTGATAGGACCAATGGCGATTTAGTGAGATGCTGCCCTGGTAGTGTCTCAAAAGAAACTGGCTATGAGAAATGCGTATAATTTGTTAATTATGCAGTAGATCTGATGGGTTGTGTGGACCAGCAAAATGTAAGCAAATTAACAACAAAAAATACTTGGTGGAAGTCATTTCCCACTTATTCTTGTGCTTAACATGAAGTTGGATGACTTGATGTAATTTCTTTGCTCATTATTCGGCTATTATACATTTTTTCTACAAAAATTCATTTGGCAGTCTATGTTTGTAGTGTTAAAGTAAACACGAACGGTAATTGTAAGCCTTGTTAGATTGATAGATTCTGAAATTTGATTTTCCATCTGTCTTTACAAGAACAGTTAGAACTCGAGATTACTTTTGGTCAATCAAACAATATAATGTACTAAATGTACATTAATGATAAACTTCCACTTCTGCTGTTCACACATGTACATGTACATGTATGTATCAAAACAAAGTCATAATATGGTTGGACTGTTAATCCTGATTAGTCATTGTTATTCCTGCACAACTACGGTACACTGTCGCTTGGTCTACCACCACTTGGTCTAATTATCAGTTCGTCGAACTCCACGTAGTCTAACTTCATTTTGCCTACAACCAGTTAGTCTACTTACCATTTCGTCTAATTTCCATTTGGCCTAATAACCAATTCGTCTAATACCCAGTTTGGCTAACCCCGTTTAGTCTAAAACCCATTTGGGCTAATCGTTACTTCGGCTAATTTTCACTTCGTCTATTTCCAAATAGTCTAACAGTCATTTTGTCTACAAGCCACATAGTCTAATATCCATTTGGGCTACACCTACTTTGGCTAATACCATATGGTCTACCTATCATTTGGTCCAATTCCATTTAGTCTAATAACCAGTTAGGCTACTTATCATTTGGTCTAATTTTCATATAATCTAATGACCATTTGGTCTAATATCCAATTCGTCTAATAACCAGTTAGGCTACTTATCATTTGGTCTAATTTTCGTATAGTCAAATGACCATTTGGTCTAATTACTGTTTATTCTTTTGGCCATTTAGTAGCAAGTTGAGAAAGGATAGGGAAATGAAACTTAAAAAAAATGAAACTTCAAAGAAGTCATCTACTTAAATGTGCATTAAAAGAGTTATTCACCTTACTGCTGCTTATATCAAGATCAATCAGTATCCCTACATTATATATATTAATTATTTAATTTATTAAAATCAATTATTTAGTATTATTGTTTAGTAATTAAAACATTTATAGGTGTCTTCCTTTCATGACTTCAGTAGATGAACCTGATTTTGTGTTGCACTTCAAATTATGTTTATTGGGTTGATATTCTGTTATTCGTATTTCTTATTTGATATCCAATGTACAAATGTTTGTGCAAGTAGTAAATAAAAGCTAGGGGCAGTGCCAGGGTATTTTCATATGAGGGGCAATTAGACGCACAGACTTGGGGTTTCAACGAACTGGGTACCTTTTTTGGAAAAGAGGGAACTTAAATATAAAGGGTGAAGACAAGAATGGAAAATGGCGTTTTGATACGTTGCTGTACCCCTATATTGTATTTAACACACACTAAATTTTAAGGATATATTGTCTAATTTTTGCATAATATGCAGTTCTGCTCTACTCCTAACTTGCAAGCGAGCGACCAAAAATACTATGTTCTTGTTGAAGGTCATGCATGGTGCTTGCATTATACAGTGATTTCATGACGAAGATGCCGCAAAAGCGTTTGATTTCAAGCACAATCTCTCAATAAAAGAGATAGAGAGGACTTTATGTTACTGCCATGAGTTACAATAAGTGAGTGCGAGGGAGCGTAGCGAACAAGCTTCGGGCAGGGGATATCTTAATTTCTGCAATATTATTAAACTTTTGGGCACTGTGTCCCCAGCTCTCGCTAAGTTCCTGCTCAAAGGTGTCACACTGTTGCCATACCAAGAACTAAATATTCTGCCATTAAGCTTCTCTGATTCTTTTGAGCTATGCAAACTGCTATTTTCAGGGGCGGCGTACAGGGGGGGGGGGGGGGGGGGGGGGGGCAGGGGGCGGGGGCGGTTGCCTCCTTTGATTTTTCAAGTGACCAAAAAGAAAGAGAAGAAAAACGAAAAAAGAAGGAGAAGTAAGAAGAGTATGCAACTATTATTATTATTAGTAGTAGTAGTAGTAGTAGTAGTAGTAGTAGTAGTAGTATCATTATTATTATTATTATTATTTGTTCATCTAAAATGTAAATTTTCCAAGCACCGTGCTAAAAAGTGTCTCCTGCTACCCTCAAAAATGCCGCTTTTTATACTTGTTCACTGCCTCCTTTTTCTTCTTTTAAGGCAGTGGCGTATCTAGGTTTATTACAGATATCGGTATTTTTTTGTTTTTGTTTTTGACCTCAGCTCAGGATAGAGTCGATTCAGAACAGCAACCCCCCCCCCCCCCCCCCCCCCCCCCCCCCCCGGCCCCCCTAGGCCCTTTCAAAAAGCTCTGGCCACAACCTGTCCATGGCCAACAAAATGACGCATATAGTGTTGTTGGTAGGTGCGTAGACGAAAAGGGAATAGCCCAACAGGCAATTAGCCTTAGTGATAATTAGACAAAGTGATGTTTAGACAAATTGGCATTTAGACCAACTGACAATTAGACTAAATGGAAAATGGACTAAATGAAAGTTAGACCAACTGCACATTAGACCATATAAATGACATGTAGACCAAATGGATACTAGACTAAGTGGATTTTAGACGAAATGCCTGTAGACCAACTAGTTTTAGACTGACTGGGAGTTAGACAAACTGACATTAGACGAACTGGTATTAGACCAAGTGACAACAAAATACAGTAGACGAAATGGTAAATAGACTAAATGGTAACTAGACAAAGTGATAATTAGCCCAAGTGGTCATTGGACCTTCTGGTTATTAGACCAAGTGCAAATTAGACCAAATGAAGAGTGGACCAAAAGGGTTTAGCCCGAATGAAGGTAGCCCATCCGGAAATTAGACCAAGCGGTTTTAGCCCAAGCGTGCATAAACCCACAACTACTACGTAGCACCTGTCAGATGTCTGTCAACGTCAAATGTGAACGGCTCTGATATGCACTCGGAATAACAGTAACAAAAATAGTGATTTTACTTCAATGTGGAAGTACTGTTATACATGTACTAGGCCTATACTTGTAGGTCCTACCAAGGAGTTATCATTCTGTGATAACTCCTTGGTCCTACATGTATGTACATTATATTTGAAGGCATGAAGTCAGTGATATGATGAGGAGGTATGAACTCCAAGGGAGTGTCCAAGAATTGACTTTCAGGTGATAAGCCATTGCATAACATCTCATTTCCTGACTAAGGATGCTCTTCAGAGGTCTGCAAAACCAAGAGAAAAAAATAACCAAGTTCACTACATGAAGATAACATGTGACTGTACTTGTGTATGTATAGGCTTAATTTTACATGGCTTACAGCTCAGGTTATAATATTAATATGGTACAACAGAAAGTGGTGACTGGTGACCATAGAAACAAGTGCTGATTGAATTCTTCACTATTCTTACCCTGGTTGCGCTAGCTTTGTCTTGGAGGAAGACCTGCGGGTCATGGTTATTAAGTTAGCCCTTTCCATACCCAGGCAGCCTATCTGGCGTTACTTGCGTAGCCAGTATTTTCAATCAATTATTCTTCCTTAATGTGTGAATCTTTAGTTTTTTCTTGATGTACACAGTATGTTGCCAAATGAAGAATTTTTTTTTTTTTTTTTAAATAAAGTATGGTATGGTAATAATGTAGTAGAGCCACAAACTTCAGAATTTGGTCTGGAGTTTCTGAACCAAGTTTGCAGATCTAGCCTAGGTGTACATCTACATGTATGCTGTTGATTTGGAAATATATAGTTTGCATTTTCAGTAATTTTAGAGATTGGAGATGCTTTTAGTCTGTATTTTGTGCGACTATGATTGAATTTTCCACTTCAATTCACACATGAATTTGCAGATTTTGCATCATTAAGCCCTCTATTGTTTGGAGCAAGTTATCTTTGTATCCTGTATGATTTCAATCTGGCACAGATTAGAGGTGAATCATCCCAGTTGATCATGTGAATCTCTGTGGCTGACATTGACAATGACAGGTTTCCTACAAAATTCCACGCTGGTAATCAGCATGTAATCCTGTTCATTTATCTAGCTGATTTGATATCAGCTTTTCATGTACATATAGGTCTTCACCTGTATCTTTCTATCATGCAACTTTGATTGCCGTTCATTTTGTGCTTAAGCCATTTCCATACTCACTGCTGAGGGGGGTTGAGTCTGGACTTACATGTAGCTACATGTAATAGCTACTACCCATTTGATCCTCACCTCAAATCTGGACAACTTTCATTCTAACAGCAGCAATCGAGTGCATCATATCTGCTGTGCGCACCTTTTCCATATTTTCGCATTAATGTAATACCTAGTATTCGCATGCTTTCTGACTTTTTTTTCCCACCATCCTGCCGTAGAATAAACAGTGCAGTGAGTGCTTCCACAAGGAGATATCTCAATCCATTTCGAGACGTGCGGATACTGTTGAATGGACTGAAAACCCACTTTCGGTCTGGACTATCAGTAATAATAGTAATAATAATAGCTGTTTCTTACAATGTAACCGACCAAAGCGCTTACAGCATTATCACAGTCGGGACTCATTTTCTCATTTTCAATTTTCGTCCCAAGCCAGAGCTCTTAGCCCCAACATTTTACATTTAACACTACCTTTTGTGGGGCTAACCCTGCTTTTTTCCAGGGATAAAATAATCCCATACTATCATGGTAAAATGCAATGTGAACAGAAAGTGAGCTAAGCGTAGTCCCATACTAAGGGGCTAAACGAGGATTTGGCCCCACCGATAGTACGGGACTAGGCAAAAAAAAATGCAAAAAAACCTATGAAAAGCCTATTTTTTTAGGTATTTGGAACACAAAATTACTTCCCCGGATGAGTTTGATCAATACAAGCCTCCCCCTTCACCTCTTATAGGCCTACATCTCGCAGTTTCAACATAATTTCACAACAGGAGAAATATGTGTGCAGCACATGTACATGTAAGTACTAAATCATGTGTGTTATTAGCATCTTTGAAAGCAATCAGTCTAAGTTACTGAAGGGTGCAATTGAAGTAGGTAAACATCCACCTCTGTGGTAATGCTTACGCGAATGGTGCAGCGATTAGTGACATTTTTTCACAGACTAGCTTCCGCTCAATGTTGAGATTGCATGCCAAAACAAGTACCCAAAGCTTCAGCAGTCGATTCAAAACAAGCACCTAATTTCTTCTGCAATCAGTCACTGCATTGAGTTACAAAGTTACCCTATTGTAGAATCTAGATTATGAGTTACATGGAAGTAGACCACTAGGCCTACATGTACATGTATGTGACAAGTGACAAGTGACAAGTGCACTTCACTGTAAAATTCTCATGTGATGAAGGATCTTGACATTTTCTTATCTTGGGTCTTTATTTCACGTTAAAACAATTTTCATAGTATTCTGAAATGTGCAGTACGTGCTTCAAAACCTGCTTTTGACTTCCCACAAGCTTAAAGATAAAGTTGACTTCTGGTCATTGTGAAAGAAACTGCCCAAAAGCAATAGACCGCTTCTGTAATATATTTAAATTTATGCTCATTTCTTCTCTGAGCACCTAGTGACGAGCTATTCCATTAACCTACTTTTTGTAAATTAGCCTCAATGCTTGGAATCCAGTTTGCATACTTTACCTGTTGCTATGTCCAGCAAGCCTCTGGCAAGCTTTCAGGTTGTCAAGAACAACCTTTGTTCGATAAAATTTGAATACCTTACCGAACCGGTCTATTTGGAAAGGTTGATCATGTCTACATAAGAATTGGTGTATATATTGTGAGGTTTTGAAATCATCAAAGTGATAAGAAATTAACCCAATTTCAACTTTTTGACAAAATATCTAACCATGTACATGTATATATCGTTTTCAAAGACATCACACCTTTTTAGAACCATGTAGCACTAAAAGAAAAATTTTATTGTTGCCAATTTGAGGAACAAAATGTGATCAGTTCAGCCCATAAATAATTCCTGTCCTGAAAGGGTTAATGGAGCTTTAACCACCTCGGACATGTTTAGCCTAAAATCGCTTTTTACTTTTAAGTGAATTCCTTCTCAGGAGGTTTGTTAGCACTCCCTCAGTGAGGGAAGCATCATTTGAAAATGTTCTGGGCTCAGTGATTGTTTGAGGTGGAGGTTTGTCAGTACTCCCTCAGTAGGCAATGAGGGAAGCATCATTCGAAAATGTTCTAGGTTCAGTGATTGTTTGAGGTTGCTCCATTTATAGGGGCCTTTGTATGTTCATGTTGTACATTATACATGTATCATTCATAATCATGTACATACTACATTTACATTTGTACATGAGCACAAGGGGTACATGTACAATGTTTACCATTCATAAGGATTAATGGTAACCACTTCCTGAACCAATATTTGCAGGTAAGATTTCTTGGAAGGTTTCCTGATTAAACTCATTAACTACAGTACATGTATGTACATGTAGGATTACAAGAACATTTTTACTGGTATGTCTGTACAGTCTTCCGGCCTAATCGTGGAATAAGGCCCCTCTCATTTAGTGTGTACACAAACACTTGTGTTTTAAGTCCGTTAAGGTGGAATGAAGTCACCATGTAGCATTGCATGCAATAAACCTCTACTGTGCAGGTTGAATGGGGTGGAGGGGTGGGGGATGGATTATTTGATGATAACACCAGTCTCCCAGACAATAAACTTGCGGACTATTAAGTCTGTGTGCCTACACGTTTGTTAAGCCATCTGTGATGGACTTGACTTGCTTGTAGGCCTATTAACATAGTATTTCAAAATATAATTTCAGAAATTTTTTACGTTGGAAAACTTTGAATAATATTGCAACTGCAAAATCAGGGATCATCACTCCTGATATTGCATTTCTGGATGAAAGTTTTAAAGATGAAATTTCAGTAGTTACATACATGTACATGTATTTAAACAAAATTGCTTATAATATTAATTACATGTACATCATGGAATATAGGCCTACAATGTACAATGAATGCTCTGCTTTCCTTTCTAGGAAAAATTGCTGCACTCTAAAGTAGTGGGCTACACACTGTATATTCACACTTAAATGTTCATGGACTTGGACTTAATAGTCCATATAGATTTGCATGGCTAGAGTTCAAATTGCTTTGTCCGTGAAAAAGGTAGTAGCCTTATTGTCATTTTTATGAATTAATCATGATGAGTGAATACATGTAAAGCCTGCCCTGAGTTTGACAGTGAAGGTTTAGACTAGAAATAGCAGGTGTATTCTCTACTAGTCTGAAATTGAGACCCTTGGATATGTTACATCCATGGTGGTGCTGTACTAGTCTGCAAGCACAAACCTTAATTTGACACTTTATACCAGAAAATTATTGTGTCTTGAGAGAAGCCTAATTCAGCTACATTCTGCACGGACCCTAATTTGACACTTTATCAGAAAATATTGTGTCTTGAGAGAAGCATAATTCAGCTACATGTACATTCTGGTCATGTCAGGAGTAGCTATAATACATGGCCTATAGTAGTCTTACAGTGCAGACACATACACTCTTGTACAACTGACCAGGGTTTGTGCCTGCAAACTAGTGCTGTAGAGCGTTCATTGTTTGCTTTTACAGGGAATAATTTCAGCTTGATATCATCTCAGGAAAGCCGCAAGGTTGTCGGCACGTTACATAGAGGAGGCGTGATGGATCAGTGGTAGAGCAGCGGTCTCGTACATGTAACTGGGAGGACCCCGGTTCGAAACCAGGTGGATGCGCTAGTGTCCTTTGGTGAATATTAATCCTCATTACCAAGTCCCTCGGATAGGACTAAGAGTCTCCTGGTTGCGTACTTATTAGCATATCCATATTATTAGGCATACATGTGTTTTCTTAGCAGTCAGGTAAAAAAAAAAATCATCAAGTCATCAAACACCTAAGTTCTGGTACTCGTGAAAACTTGCTGATTACATAGAGAGCTTAGAGTTGTAAACTCATGGAGATTCATTATCCTTTCTTCCTTTTTTTTTTCGGGGGGGGGGGGGGAGGAAAATTAGCTCATATTGAAAGAGAAAATTTTATCAAATTTAATTTGATCCCCATACAGACATTTCAAATGAAATTACTTCAATCAATTTCTTTTTCTTTTGTGGGCAGCTTTAATCAAGATGTACCTGCTGGATTTTGAGTGATAATCTTTTCTATAGATCTATCTTATAAGTGAAGGCCTTTCTACTGCATGTAGGCTGACACAGTAGATAAGCCCTTCAAAATTGTAAATGGGTATAATTATAGAAATTACCTACTAGTACTTGTTGCATGATGGACCAATCAGATTCATAATGAACAACCCAGACTGTGTCCTTGTGAAACGATGAAAGCCATTATTGGGAATCCATGCTCTGTGACTAATTAATGCATCACATCCAATACTGTGTAAACATAATGACCTTTTAGATGACCTTTCCTTCATGTGTTGTGGAAGGTAAACAATGACTAATTTTTTTCCCCCACATGTGTTAATGTTCTTGCTCTACCCATAGTTACCATGTAAACATGAAGTTGTGGTTATAGGGCTGGTTCATCATAATACTCATACAATGTAGGCATGCTATTCTTAATTCTGATTAAGGGAAACTTTTATTTTACTGGTGAACTTTTTATTATGAAAGAATCGTTCAACAACATTTTTTTTGATGGAACAAAGTTGTTGTTTTGTTGTTTTTTTGTAATTGATTGGTCTATGTAGCCTTTTATTTGCATCCAAGATAAAAACATATGACAGGGTAAAAGAAAGTCATGAATAAGACGTATATAAAATAATACAAAGGCAACATGACAAGAAAAATTACAAAGAACAGTGTACAACAAAGACAGCTACATGTAAATAAAAGTATATGGATGCGGGGATCAGCAAAGGCCAAAGGCCTATCAAGGCTAATCCCCTATATAGTGTATAAAAGAATCTAAAAAACAAATCAACTTGACAAACAGAACAAACAGGCAGGCATATTACGATCAGAATTATATATGATGAATGATAAAAGACTTATACTTCCTCTTAAAAACAGACACTGATAGGCAAGATTTCTTTTCTTTTCCCAACATGTTCCATATTGAAGGTCCTCTAGCTTATGACTGAACGAGAGAAATTATATCGGTAATTTGGCAAGTACAAATTATCAGAACGTCTTTTTGCATATCTGTTTATAGCATTCTGATAAATAAATTATCAACTTTATCACCTCTGTTACCTCTGTTTTTGCTTACAGTGTTCATTTGTGAATTTTTCTCTGATACTTTAGAAAGTTAGCAATGTTCTTTACTGGAATTTCATATTCAGAATCAAGAATATGATGTTCACTGCATTGATTAATGATTATAATGTACATGTAGGCCTGTAGGCAGTCAGAAAACTTGCATACAGTGTAGGTACTCCCTAATTGTTTTGCAATTCCTGCCAAAGATTTTTCCAGATTGTAATTAATGTATGTAAACAGCTGTTTGTAAGTTGATTATAAAGTCCAAACGACTAAACAGGTTGCCTCAGAACTGTAACACTTGCGATGACTATACGTGCACTTGGGCTTTAAACTTGTCGATTTAAATTCCCCCCTGTGGACACGTCCAAACGGATTGACAGGAGTGTGACACTTGCTGCCCTGCCTTGCCTCCTGCCTGACATACCGCCTGGCATGCTGCCTGGCTGCTGGGCAAGGTGCCTGCTTGGCTGACCGCTCCTGCATAATTCAGGTGTACATATCATGGGCAACTTGTCATGTGATCTGCCCGTGTCCATCGCTCAGTGACAAGTCGTGATGATAATGTCTCTATCTCCTTCAATGCCTTTCAGTTGGCAACACTTTATTCCCATCCTCTGCATGCATGTGCCACCGTTAAAATTCTATTGTCACTCCCAAATAAGATTGATCATGTTATTATTAAGAGCTTTCCAGAAAATCTCTCCTTGTGGATGATTCATTTGCTTCACAGTACTTAGAAGTCAGCACCTTGTTTATTGTTTATGTTGCATTAGTGAGTCAGTTTCTATGGCAACACAGGGTATGGTGTCATTTCCTTCATTTGTGCTATGAAGACCAGTTTCGGTCCTGGGATGATTTCGTATTCGTACTACATGTACAAGTACATACTACATGTAGGCATACCTATAAAAGCAATAATGGAACCATGTCACTTCATGGTTCACAGACCTACATGTACATGACTGTCACTCCAGTAGATCTAGTGTGCATTTATGCTCCCATTTTTCCAGGCATGTACCTGTTTACTTAATACTTCTTATATGATTATATTATTGAGTTGAGGTCTATGATTATGAGTGTCAAGGGCTCAAATTATAGTGAAGATGAACTGCGAGCCCTTCTCCTTGCATGGTCAAAGCCTGAAATTTGACAAGAGTTAAATGGATTGACAAGAAATAAACCCATCTACGACAAGTGTTCTCACACCAGCTTGCATGTCGCTGCAGGTTTTGCTAGAAGAACAGGGCAAGCAGTACATACAGTAACTCAGAACTTTCGAAGAAGCTCGCGCCCCTTCTTGACCTGCCCTTCCCGAATCAACGTAGCATGCGCATTGCAAGTTTGTGAATCCAGCTGCAGAGCTCGAATTTGCACTTGGAGAAAAGAAGCATAAGCAGCACCCTGTGAAACTGCATTTTAGATGAGCATTTCAAAACAATCTGCCTTAATTCGCAAAGAAAGCATAAACGCACCCCTAGACATGTACTGCTGTTGTCCAATGGCCATTTTCTTGCGCAGTTGTGTCTTCACACTCACATTACTTAAGAGTAAACCTGAGATAACTCAGGGTGGACCCCATTCAAAATTGTCTTGAATAGAAATGAAATCATATTCATTGGGTAAAGAGTGATTAGACTTCAATCCCTCAGTAATACATTAAAGGTGTAATTCTTTTTTTTTTTAACATGATTATTGGTGATCACAGGAATGACGGGATGCTTGTCTGCACTCATCTTTTTTTTTCAAAGAAAATTGAATTGTAGAACACTTTTACACCAATTTTTCAACCAGAGTGAATCATCCTGCTCTTCTGTCCAAATCTTCTCATTGTTGCATGTTCTGTATAAAAAAAAAAATATTTGGGACAGTGGGACCTCCCCCCCCCCCCCCATCAAATTTCACGCTACTGTCAATTTGACGAGAGTTATTAAAATACGGAATGCAGATAAGTAACTTCTTGTTTACCCCAGTCATCCTAATTGCTCCCAGTATTGCTAATTAGTGATTCTAATCCCTCTCATTCACTAGATTTATGGCTTCCCTGATGAGCATCTCTTTCTCTGAAGAGCAGATCTCCCTCCCGACCTCCTCTTTGATGTGACTGAAAACAACTGCTTCTTGAGAGTCAACCGCAACTCTGTGTATTGTGCATATAGAGGTAAGGAATGTTCCGAAGGTCTTCATATGTGAATGAATGTGTGGAGAGTGATCAGGTTCAAATGTGTCTAAATAGCATAACACAATAGTCCAGAATTCTCGAAAGGTGTAAATGAACCTGCTTTGCCTCCTCATATTGGCACTAATTATTCATATCTTTCACTCTAATACCCCTTTCAGATTTCCGAAGCGTTTTTCATTCCACTATTGATTCTGCTTTCGTTCCGCCTTCCTTGGAAGCGCTTCGCATCGCTTTGCTTTCATATCAAGAAAAAGATCCCGCTATTTCTTTAAAGCGGAATAGAGCGCGATGCTCAGAGCAGATGTACGTCATCTGCACAATGCATTGGTTTTTTTGCTCTTCATTCCACTGTATTCGGTGTGACTGTTCACATAAAAAACCGAAGCGTTGTCATTTTTGCTTTTTGCTAGATAGCACTTTCTAGACCACCTCTCGAGGTAGTCACAGACCTCCCTCATCGATAGTGGAATATATATCCGAATTACTACCCTTTCACCTCAAAGCATTATCTGGCCAAAGCACTTTTGATTCTGCTACACATGTATATTCGCTCAATATGAAAGGGGTATAAGTCTATTAAAATCAAAGTACTATATAAACCTACGGGGTCGGGCTAACTCGGCACTAGGGCGAACTCGGCACTACGGGAAAAGTGAGGCCGAGTTAGCCCGGAGGGTTTAAATCGATCATGAAATACCAATGTGTAAAGTTTTGTTGTGATTACTAGATAAGAATATGTTTATTAGCCATTCTTTTTTATAGAATTGTATGAAATACTCAGTTAGATGATAGTCTTGCAATTTTCTTGATGTAACATGATGTAAAAGTAACATTTTAGACAGTTTAATCACACGACACAGCTCGCAATCGCCGGCCGTGCGTAGCATGCACTGTGTTTGCATGGACTCGGAACGATGAGTCGGACACACATATTGCAAAACCTCACAGTCGGTAAAAAAATGTTATCCATCAAGAATTTATGGAAGTAATATTAATATAATCAAATAACGGTTATTAATTTCAGTTTATGTTACAGACATCATTAATATCTACGGAATTTTGCAGTAATTCATTCATCAAGTCCGAGTACCAAACCCATGGCCAGTCACTGAGTCAGTGAGTGCAACGCATGCACGGCGACTGCGAATGTCACTTTCATATGATGATATTAGCTCTAGAAAATTGTAAGATGAACTTCAAAATAAGTATTTCATACAATTCTATCAAAAGAACGGTTAAAAACGTATTCTTGGCTAGTATTTAGTAATCAAAATGAAACCTTATGGATTGGTATTTCATGATCGATTCAGCCTCTCCGGGCTAACTCGGCCTCAAATTTCCGGTAGGGCCGACTTCGCCCTAGTGCCGAGTTAGCCCGCATTCAAACCTACATGTACATGGTCATGTACATTGTACATGTATGTGAATGAAAATTACAAAATGCAAGAAAAAGTTGCCAATACAGGTATGTACATTGTACTTGTGAATAGTCATTATAAATTTCACTTTGCATTGCCAGTTTAGATGGTTTAATGCTTATTTTCAAATCAGCCGTTCTTATTCATAAATGTCACTATATGCTGTAACAGAAATGAACTCTGAATGAATTTTGGCTCTTTCTACTCTTGTATTAAATGTGTAATTCATAGCATTCTGGTTCTAAAATAATGCAAAAACATAACACTGAACTGCTGTGGGGTAAGATCTGTCTTAATCGCGAACATACAAGAGGTCAATAAGGAGCCAACACACTTTTCAGTCTCGGTAAATCAAGTGTATTCTAGCGGCGTTCTTAGAATTCATTGGTGCATTCCCAGGATTCCATGGAATTGAAGAGGGAATGTTTCTATGACTCCTCCAATTTGGAGTGTATTTTCAGCTGGTAGTGGAATTGAATTGAATGGTTCACCTGCTTGGATACGATTGATAGTAGAAAGAAAGTGTAGTAGTGTAACGAGCGTGTGTTACATTGATAGTTATCTGTATGTATGTATAGAACTAGCAGTGTTAAATGCATGATTAGGTTTACTTGGAGTTTGATAGCCCTTTCATTAACCCCTCAACTCAAGTGCACATACATGTAATCAAAACACAATAAGAGCATTTGTGAACATAACCAGCGCGAATAATAATAATGCACATTATTTATTGCTGCCATTGTAGCAGCATCATTCACAGAGCATTGGTTTAGGAAGACATTTAATGCGGACCTACATGTAGCAGTGCCATTCGTAAGCTTAGTCAACGGTCAGTTGATTCCCTTGGATGCAAAATGATATTCTGAATATCATTCGTCAGTCTATGGAGTACATTTTTTTTTCCTTTTTAAGTTTTTATATGGGAAGCAAGTCAGTGTAATGTCTGTGGCCCAGTTGGATGGGGTAATTTTCTTTTTCTTTTTTTCTTTTCTGCACTGGCCTGCTTCTGGTCTTTGCCCTATAGGGCCTGGCCTACATAAGTCTTGAAAATGTAGGCTGTGTGCCTCTGCATTTGTTATGTAGAGGGCAGTTCCATGGTAACGGAAGGAAATTCAGACACATTTTACCACCTTCAGACCATAACTACAAAAAAAATTTTTGTAGTGGTAGAACATTTCAAACATCAGAGGTGTAAGATTAGATCAACTGCCTTTGATTTTCAAAAAAAAAAATTCTGTTATTGCCATGTGTCTGAATGTCTTTCCGTTACCATGGAATTGCCCTAGACATTCACAATTTAGGAAGGGGAAGTGTAAGTTCTTATTACATGATATCAGCACATCCTGCCTGTCTGGACGGACTAGATTCATTAGTGTCCTCACAACAGCTATTTGCAAATTAAGAATACTATATGCATAAAAAATATACAAAATCAGTGCAAAAAATACGTAGGAGTATCATGAGAAGACCTCTGGTAAACTCTGAAAGAGCTTCTGTAAAAACACAATAGCATTTTTACTTTAATGTCTCTGGGAGTAAATGTCTAAATGTAAATCATCCCAAAAGTACTTTATAGTTTGTACGCGATAAAATTGGCAAATTTTATTGGAAAATTGCTGCTGTAATCATATGAGAAAGTGATTAATGCAGGGGTATTATATGAGAATATTTTGCAGCTGGGGCTGCCCTGACAGGTTGGGACATACAAAGAGTCCCATACATTGCAGATCATGTGCAGTGGACTCCTTATCTGCGATCGATGTGCATGAATGTTCTGAATTTTAATACAAATGATGCACAGTCAGATTTGCTATATATTCTATCATTTTGTAGAATATTTCTACAATCTGTTAAGTGGGAACTGGGCTATTGAAGTGATAACATAAACACAATGTTGCATGCTTGCTGTTCCTTTTCAATTAGTAGAAGGGTGAATCCGTGGGCTGTGACATGTCTGTGAACCCTGTCATACCAGACTTCATTCTATTAGCCATGTCAGTATCTTCTTCTTCTTTTTCTTCTTGTAGGCAGTAGACCAACATGTAAATGGGTTTATTCCGTTATAACATATGTATTACACACTTAAAGTGAAACACTTTTTGTCTGTCTTTTTGTTTTGTTTTGTTTTGTTTTGTTTGTTCTTATTGTTGTTTTTATGTTTTTTTTGTTTTTTTGTTGTTGTTTGCTTTGTTTTTTTGTTTTTTTTTTTTTTTGTTTTTTTTTTGTTTTGTTTTGTTTTGTTTTGTTTTTTTTTTTTTGGGGGGGGGATGCTTTGTCTGTACTTAGTATTACACTTGTTTCTACATGTAGGCATATACATGTAGGCACACTTTCGGGGGAGGGGGCTGATGTACATCTCTTGCCTGAATATGAACTTTCAAATTTCTAAAAGAAGATTTACAAATAGAACAGTCTCACTGCCCGAATATATGAGGCAATAGTTGCTTTGATATGAGGTGATGATTGCCTGAAAATCCTGAATATTAATAATTTCTAAACTCCTGGAGGAGTGGGCTACTGCATTACCCCCCCCCCCCCACACACACACACACACACGCACCTGACCTGCCTGATGCCTTATCCTTTTGTGAATGTACATGTAGGTCTGCTTGGTGTAGCAAACTGACCTGAAATAGCTATAAACTTTTTGTGTGTTCTGTTTGTTCTTTGATAGTGATCTTGTCAACGATTCGATACAACTAAATTTTCTCACGTACATGTACGTTTAGAGGGCTTGTAACAAGCAAAACAAGCCCATCAAAATATATCTATATGAGCCTTAAGGGATTTATAATCAATGAAATCTTTCACAAATCAGCAGTAAATGTGATCTAGTGCCAACAGACAGAGTAAACTCTGATAAGTTTATTCCTTGCTCATGGCATGCTGTTACATTTCATGTTTGCCCATGAATGAGGTCAAATCAAGGTTTATGTACATTGTAAATTTGCTTTTTGATAAAATGTTTGTATTTTCAATAAGGAAGATGGCAATTAATTGAGCCATGTCCATGAGGGCATTTGTCTGTTTCTTTGTCCATTAATTCTTCCATGTTTGGTTGTGAGGCCTCTGCCCTCTTGCAACAAATGGAGGCCTGTACATGTAGTATTGATTAATTGGGGAAAAAAAATGTTGGAACATTTAATAGTAATCATTACATTATTGGTTAACCTTCAGAGAATTAATGCCACTGCTTCCATGCTATGTGATACTTGACATTTTTTCCTGTAGGCCTGCATGGACATTACTAATGCCATATTAATTCTTTAGGAGTGAATGAAATATATAACTGATTGTACTTGCATGAATTGCCCAATCTGATTTAGTCATGCACTGTTGTATCATAGAATTCACTAACCACAAAGTCATCAGAAGTGTTGTTCTGTATGCCCGCCCTTTTGGCCCCCTTACCTCTGAGATTGGATCTCTCTAAAGGATCAATAAGAAAGAGTTTGAGAGCAAGACCATATTCAAGATCAGAGCAAAACTGTGGTTTCCTTATGAATGATATTCCAGGAATCTCAAGCTATGAGTAAGTCTTTTTCCATGATTTTTGATGGAAATAAACTACATATAGGCCTGCATGTATCAGGGCTCCACATGAACAGTAATACTTTGGGGTTCCGGATTGAAATATTTTGTTTCTGTATGTTTGGGTTCCATTTTTAAATTCTGATTTCTTTTCTTTTCTTTTTCTTTTTCTTTTTCTTTTTCTTTTTCTTTTTCTTTTTCTTTTTCTTTTTCTTTTTCTTTTTCTTTTTCTTTTTCTTTTTCTTTTTCTGTTTCTTTTTTTTTCTTTTCTTTTTCTTTTTCTTTTTTCTCTTTTCTCTTTTCTTTTTTCTTTTTTCTTTTTTCTTTTTTCTTTTTTCTTTTTTCGTTTTTCTTTTTTCGTTTTTCGTTTTTCTTTTTTCTTTTTTCTTTTTACTTTTTTCTTTTTTTTTCTTTTTCCTTTTTCTTTTTCTTTCGTTTTTTATTATATATTTAAATTTTATTTATTTTTGTTTATTTTATTTAGTTTTACATTTTTTATTTTGTTATTTTGTTATTTTTTATTTTTTATTGTTTGTTTTTTGCCAATTTGAGTTCGATTGGTTACAACTTCAAAAATTCATAACTTTCTTATTTCTTATTGTACATGTACTTTGCTCAAACCTTCACTGATCTGTTTCTTTAATTTTTCTGCTTCTTTTAAAATCAACTTGTAATCAGGGTGGACTTTCCCTTTAAAGTTTGTAGCCAAATACTTGCAAGGCAGGTGCATATGTATGCGCTGAACAGGAGATGCACCTTGTGCATACATGAGCAGGAGGGCAGGGCAGTTATGTGTTAATACGTGGTTTATATAATGTTTGTATGTAACCTGATTCGTCATTGTATTTGGTGAAAGGAATACGCCCACTCAATCAAATAGATGACTTACATAGACTTTCCTTTCACATGTATTGAATGGCTTGGTGCACAGTACGTGGTGTACAGACATCACAATGCAATTTCCACCTTCATACATGTTCAATGTACTTCACCTTGCTTTAAACAGAAACAGGGGAATCAATAAAATTCTGCAATTTTCACATGAGCAAGAATAGTTAATATTCATTTTTCTCAATGTTTTCCTCTCAAGTAAATGACTTTACAGAATTTGCCTGTCGTACCAGTACTTGATAACTCCTTGGTCAAGTTGACATTAAGTGTTTTTGTGTTATGTGCATACTATTCAGATGAGAAGAATGCAAGCCTAAAACAAAGCCATCTGCCCAAATCTCTATTTATAGAATCATGATGATATAGAATTACTGCCCAAAGCACTTTCTAAGATATTCCGCATGTCGCATGTCGTGTATAAAGAAACTAGTGCATGGAGGAGGAGTGACTTGTGTTGATATTTAGTCTAGGGTTGATGTTGAAATAGACCATGATGGCAGAAATGAGATCTTGTTGGGTAGGCCGATGGCAGGGTATTCACCTTGTGGAATCGTTGCTTAGCTTCAAGAAGAAGACTCTTCCATTTTGTGACCTTGGTGACTTCTTTGTGAAATCTTGACATTTAACTTGAGATGATCGAGTTGTATGTAAATGTATAGTTCACTGCCCGAGAAGAAGGTCCGTAGACACCGACTGAAAGCCATCGAGTCGAATATTCATGTAGCATACTAATAACATGTGAAAAGATCTCTGTTATTTGGCTTAGCGGTATTACTTTTGGTATTTGTTTGATTGGTTCTCGTATTTGTCCTTCTCTATTCCACTGCTACCTTTCTCTTGTTTCATCTCAATGTGAACTTAAATATCATGTACATCCTTTATGTAGCCTTCCCAAGATCTACATTGTATAGGATATCAGTTTTATTCCAATCTTTTGTTCTATATTGGTTCAAGTTCTTTTGTTGTATTTTTTACAATTCTTAAAGCTCATAGACAGTCTCGGTAGCAAAAATCATACTGGCAAGAAACTTATCTAACATAGTCATACTACTCTCCTTTTATCATAATTAGACACATGTACGAGATTATTTAACATTCCATTCACGATTTCGAACAAATTTTAGTGTAAATATCTGTAAGAAGCGCTTGGTAACGGCTTTTCACTGCCTCACGCTAAGAGCATATCCACCCAACGGTTCCCCGCACAATAAACCCAGCGCTTCGCACTATGTGTAGCGTATTCTATACACACAGCAATCCTCATGTGAGTAGTGTGTGTGGCCGTTGTTTGAATTTACATCTCCTCTTTTTTGGGCCAGGGATTTTTATTACTTTTCACCTCTCATTCAGTAAATATTTCACTTGAGGAGGAAAAAACTTCACAGCATCTTAGTTATGTTAGTACCCTACTTTTTATTAAGTAAAATCAAAGAAATCTCACGAAAAGTTTTGAGAGCCTCCTAAAACTATCTGTTACCTTTAAGTTACGGATATTGGCACATGTACCTTAGATGTTTCCATGTCCGACCTGCTTCATGTAACCTCGTCAGGCCTTTGCCATTCTTCTTCTTTCTTTCTTCTTTTCCTGTCTTCTTCTCCTTTCTTCTTCTCCTTTCCCATTTCTTTCCACCCGTGTTTCTTTTCTTCTTCTTCTCTTTTTCGTCATCTTTTTGTGTAGGCCCCCAGCCACTTTATTTGCCACTCTCTCTAATAGTACTCACTCATTGACTCATTGTCATACTGTTTCCAAACAAATGCCTGTATCTTTTGGTCAGTCTGTCTGTCTATCTTGCCTTCTGTCTGCCTATTTCTGTGTGTACATATGCACTGGTTGTACTTTTGTGAATCGCTATGTTCCTCTATCCTTCTTTCTTTCTTTATGTCGTTTATAATGTGGAAAAAGTTTCAAAGTCTAATGAAAAACATGATATTACCAAACTAAAGTGTAAGTGATGTCATGTTTGTCATGTGAATATATCTCATATTTAGACAGCAAGGACAATAACCCCCCCCCCCCCTCCCACCGTGATTCATTCTTCATGCCTTTTGATATTTCTTCTTTTTTTTTTTTTGTAGGCCAGTAATTCAGTCTTGATCTGTACTATCAATCATTATAATTGGTCCATCAAGTTATACCTTTACTGACAGGAAAAGGGGTTTCAGATTTGTGAAGGGAAAGGAAAAGTTTTGGTTGGCGGCAAGGTCTCCTATATTGGAGGTGAGGTCAACCTTCAGGAATCTTGAGAGGGAAAAAAAATGAAATTGTGACTCATCAAGCATTGAAACATAATGGGGAAAGTCCTAGCTTTTCTCCCCTCGTTTCTCTTAGAAAGTTTCTGAAGGTAGGACAAAAGACATGAAGTGAAGGGAGGGGGTTGAATTGTTGAATTTCAAAAGTGGATTCTGTCTCAGCAACTTTTTTATTTAGCTTTTTTAATCCATATCACTTTTGAAGCATTGCAGACCTATGTTGCGCTCCACTCCTGTGCATTTCTCGCTACACCAGACCGACTGAGCATCATAATGTCTTTATTTCTTTAATTTTTTTGTCTTCTCATCTTCCTTTCTACTCGTTTTCTCATCTTCTGCTCACCTTGTCTTCTCATCGTGTCTTTTTGTCTTCTCAACTTCTGACTCTTTTTGTCATGTTTTCTCTTATTCTAGGCTTGTCTTTTCATCTTCCCGTCCTCTTGTATTATTGTCTTTTCATATTCTCATCTCCTCATCTTCTCTTCTGGTCTCCTCTTCTCCTCCTCCTCTCTTCTCCTTTTCTCGACATCTTGTTTTCTTGTTCCTCTTAGCTCTCTTTGCCCCGTTCTTAGTCATCATTACCTTCCTTCATCATGATGAGGATGATGATGATTGGTGCCTGGAAGGCATCATCTGAATCAAGCTGACAGCTCAGGAAGGGAGATAGATCAATCACTTATATACCATGGCATCTCCTACAACAAAGGATACTATGAGAGTGCCTTCAGGAAACCATTTACTTTCAGCATGGAAGGCCTTTCCATTCTCCTTTGAACCAGTCATGTTTGATGAGCTTAAATTTTTCTTCCCCTACTACCTCTAGATGAAATCATCTCATAATGAGAAGTGCCTTCCTCGTGACTCTCAATATTAATAAATTGTCTGCTGAGATGCAGAAGGATGGTATGAGTTAATGCCCTTCTGGCTCTCATGCAGATGAAATTCCTTACAGTATATGTCCTTGTAAATGTGTTTTGGGTAGGCTTCATGATTTAGTAGCTCATTAGAATAAAGTCATTGGCCCATATTCTCGAAAGTGGCCTAAGTTAAACCTGGCTTAACTTAGGCTGCTGATTTATGGAAGGCCATTTTTCTACCCCTAAGTCCCTTACAAATTACTATATTTATGTAACAAAATAAAGAAACCAAACTATTTTCTGCCATGAAATAATCATCAGAAATTAATTCTATCGTGAGATTTTTTGTAATTGCATTTAGTTCCAGAACTAGAGGGAGTCTGTGGTGATTTTGTAGGATTAAAAGTGGATGACAGTTGGCTCTCCATAATTCAGTGGCCTAAATCTACACACTCATGCGAAGGCTTAAAGTTATGAACCTTTTCGAGAATACGGGCCAATGTCCTTTCCTTGGAAGTTTACATGTTTATGAGACTGGAAGAAAGTTAGAACATGAAGACCAAAAGTTCATTTGAAATTTATAAGATTTTATTAAATTGTTATTGGGTGCTCCATATTAGAGGGTGGATGTAGAATATTTTACATAAATTTTTTACAAACATGCTTTTTGTGAGATTTTTAATCTCTGTTGTTGATGATTGTTTTTGTTTATTTGTTTGATGTTCGTTTGTTGGTCTCTTTTTGTTTGGGGGGGGGGGTTTAAAGAAAATTTATTGGTTCAAACTCAAAGGGAATTAATTTACATGTATTCTGACACCAAGATTCTTAGTTCAATGTCTTGAGATTATCAATTTCTCTATAAAAAAAGATTTTCAATATCTTGCTTATTGTTTGGTGTGGGTTTTTTTTTTCTTCCAAATTTATCATTTTAAGTTCAGTCTAAACTTTAAAATCATAAATTTGGAAAACAAAAAAATGTGAGATGAGTACCCTGCATAAAGCCTAGTATCTGTAGATGTAACTTTCTATTTGCTAGATGATGGATGCAACTCTGCTATCAATCAGAACATTCCTTCACTCAGTTTAAAAGATAGTTGGTGACTCATGACGTTTTCGGTGGATTTATGAAGGGTTCCCGTCTTCTATACAGCAGCACTTTATATTAGATTACATTTAGAATGTTGCCACATCATTTTGTCCCACTTTATGTTCATTGATTATATCAGAGGGCACTGATTGGCTAAATCTGTTTGTTCGATTGTCAGGAATTGGCTCGCCTCGACTTGGAGTGTTGTCATTTACAGCCTGTTCAGCCTCCAGGAAAGTTATACGAGATCCGCATAGAGAAACGTAAGATTCATCGTATAATGGTGAAAGGAGCGTACAGACTAGACTACGACATCATATAAAGAAATGCCATATTATAGAAATTGATTTTGGGGAAGTCTGCTGACACCATATGTTTTGTATCAGGTTATGTCAGTGACAGCCAAGGAGCATACAAAATTAAAGCTGATATTGGTCATATCATCGCGCATGCATGATAAGCCCTGCCCTGTTGTATGGTTTTCGTACAATACAACGTTCAGAATACAAGGGGATGCTGATTTTTATATCGAGTTTTCGTTATAATCATTGCTCAAACATCCATTTTGCTATACAGTGTTTCGATGTGCGACGTTCAGACCATAAAATTTAATTACTTATCGTCCGGCGATACAATGAATCTTAGTAGTCTGAACGTGGGATTCGAATTCAGATTTCCTCTTCAAAGCACTTCCCGTAGTCTGACCAGTGAGTGTATGTGGTTTGAGGATCATATGAAACCAGTCATACAGTTTACTCCCTTCCTGTTTTTTGACAGCTCCTGTCTATTCATTGTTGCAGGGTTTCCTCTTCATATTTCTTCCTTGTTCATTCTATCTCTCATCTTTCTACGCATGTAGCCAGGCTTCTCGGCGGGGAAAAAAGTTCACACATGGTTCAAACTGACAAAAAGATGGCTTTACCAAATCCCACGGGGGTGATCTGAGAGGACTAAAGCAATTTTGCAGGTTGAAAGTATGCATGGACACATTTATTGGTCCATATTGAGTGAAATATGACATTATGACATCCCAGGGAGGTGGTTTGGGAGGACCAACACAACTTTGAGATTGAAAGTAGGCATTGACTGCTTTAAATATTACCCTTGTTGGTACCCTTGTTGGGAGGATCTACACATGGTTTTTATTTTCTGAAATTCCTCACCCTTGGTATCAGGGCAATTCCATGGTAACGGAATTACAAATGAGAGATATTTTGCTCACATTTTTGAAGACTGCACTAATTTTGGACTTCATCCCCTTCTCACCAATTCATAATCTGCATATGTACTCATTCTTTCACCTGAACTCGTTCATACCCAAAAGTGTCCACTTACATTAATTATATTGAGGTACACTCTATTAAAAAGCTAAAGTGTTAAATCACCATTTAAAAGGGCCAAGGAGTGACAACTTTTTCAAAATTGTATATTAACACTTTTAACATGCTGGATACAACACTGTAAAGGCTGAAAACCGCTGAATCCAGCAGTACGTTTAAAAGAGTTAGTCTACCGTTTAGAAAAAGTTGTCACTCCTCTGCCCTTTTAAATGGTGATTTAACACTTTAGTTTTTAGAGTGTATATAATTTTGGTAACGGAATTACCAGAAAATGGTTGCATTTTTGAAGTTCTCATTTCCATGCATCAATCATGCATTGTGCGAATCCTGATTGAGATGTGGGAAAAGTTTTTTCAGATTCTTGTGATTTAAGGATTTGCCTATTTGGGACTATTAAACTGATTTTCTTTAGTATAAATTTGAAATTAAATCTTTTTGTTCTTGTTTTTCTCAGGTGGAATTGCCCATCAACACCAAGGGTGTTATGTGCGGGTGAGAATGCTGGATGTAGCTCTCTTTTATTCACCCCTCTCTCTCTTTCTCTTTCTTTTTTTATGGGGGCATAGGTTTGCTGTCTTCCCTCTCTTGTTTATTTTCTATCTTCTATATTTACATGTAATTCTTTCCTTTCTGATCTTTAAACTTCTAACTTTCTTTCACTACCTGTCTCTGTGGATCCCCCTCTTCTCTCTCTTCCTATACATGTACCTCTTTCTCTACAGGTGCATCTATGTGGTTATGCTAATATATTTTCCTCTCTAAGTGCACCTTTTTTTTTTCTTAATGAAAACTTGATGATTCAGAGGAGACAATCCCTCTCTTCCTTTTCATCTTTTCTCTGCAGATGCATCTACATCTACATGTATGTATGTGGTTATGCTGATATTATGTTATAATTTTATTTCCCTCTCCAACTGTGCAGTTTCTTCCTTTTCTTTTTTTTTCTTTTTTTTTTAGTGGGGGGGGGGGGGAGGTGGGGGTTGAATTAATGAAAACTTGATGAGTCAGAGGGGCCAGTACTCTACCAAGGCACACAGGCCTGAGGAATGCTATCAGTCCCAGGTATTCTATTTTATGTCGACTCCACATGCAGGAACAAATAATGCACATTTTAGTAACTGGGAATGGTAGAGTGGTATGAAATGAATATTCATGATCATCCTACATGTACATTATCCTTCATTTGCTGGCACAGATATAGAAATATGCAAATTGCACATTTTTAAAGGACTAGTCATATATCAGTAATAATAATGATAAAATAGTTCTGCACGTGTAGAAAATATATAGGCTTCAAGAGAATCGTTCCTGAACCTTAGCATAAAATTGTGAGTGCCATATAGACTGGTTTTATTGTAATCATTATCATTGATACATGTATGTGACCATGCTTTAACATCCTGACAGCCTACAATTAATATAAGTTGCATGTAACCAGTGGCAAAAATCCATTTTGAAATTCGGGGGGGGGGGGGGGGGGGGGGGGGTCACCACATGATTTAACTTTTGTACCTGTCTGAAATGTCTGAAAATTTTTTGTGACAACCAAAAAAGAAGAAGAAAAAAAAAAAAAGGTTATCATTTTTTGCATTTTTTTTTTTTTTTTTTTTGGTTGCATTTTTGGGGCTCTATATTTTTCCTCCAAAATTCTCTGACAAGCAAAAAAAAAAAGAAGGTTATTCAAAAAGGTGGGGGGGGGGGGAATTTGCCTATCTTCAAAAAGGTGGGGGGACATGTCCCCCTGTCTCCCCCCCCCCCCCCCCTGGATTTGCACCCATGCATGTAGCGTACTTCTACACAATGTATTAATCCATGCTGTGAGGTACATGTATGTGCCAGGAAGATTAATAACTCAGTGTGCAGGTAAATTATGAGAGAGCTTACTTGTACATTAATCGCAATGTGACTGTGAGTGTGAGAATGGTGCGATTAACCCATGTTAAAACCTGTTTTTCCAGGAATCTGTTATTTTGCTGATGTGATTAAGGATATGAGATAGCCTGAGGAAGACTAAAATTTCCATGCAAGAACATATTCAACATACCACTAAATACATGGAAATAGTAAATCAATATCTTTAAGTTATACTGAGATACTGTAGGCCTACATGTACACCTGCCTACATTTATATGGGAATGTGATTTCATCGATTTTCATCCTCTTTTTATGATTTTTTGTGTGCTTGTTTTTGTTCAGTATGTTAAAATTTGTGCAGTACTAGCGTAGGGCATTAAGTTGCATTTACCATGGGCTAGCATTCCTTACTGATATTTCTACAAAAATTCTTCGGAAATCATTGTTGGAATACCACATGATCTCGTACAAACCTATTTTGATAGTTGATACAAGGAGAACAACATGAGACTATAATGAACACATTTCTTCCCAATTTCCTCTCTGCTATCAATACTGTCCCTGAGCTTTAATGAAAGGATGTTATTGGGATAGGAAACAAAAATAAGCCAAAGATAAAACATTTTAGAAATCAATAAAAGAAATTGATAAAAATCATTACGCATGGAATGATCTGCAATTCACAGAAGTAGGATATATTCCATTGACCAACATTTATATAATATTAAATGGCCTTGAGTGGGATACAAAGGTATATCGCACGAGCTATGAGCATATTTCACGTGTGAAATATTTTCAAAGCGAGTGCGATATACCCTTGTGTCCCACGAAAGAAAAGCTATTCAATATGATGATTATTAATTGCATGATACCCAGTTCCTCAATATTCACCATTACATGTCCTTGTGTTTTTGTATTGACTTCATCATAAAGGCAGATAGAAAAACTTTTTTATCCTTACCCAAGCATTTTGCAAGAGCTGCGCGCATACATCCATTTTTTACACGTCTCATGCACCCCAAACCATGAGATATGGAAATATATTGCACAGTTTACACAAACCATGCGATATTGTTTTTAAACTGCATGGTCATCCTCAAACTTTTGTGCAAACCGTGAGATACACCAATTTTTCTGGTTGCCTGAAAACCCTTCAAAGACCCTCATACAAATAATAATTATGATTATTCCATACTGAATACAGATTTATCTTCAGGCTTAAGACAAAAACCAATTGCAGTTAAACCAGGCCAGCCAACTGAGTCTGGAGGGCAGAAGACTGATTAGTGTGTAGGGATTGTATTTCATGGTCGATTGGTTGAAATGATGCCAACACAGAGAGACAGTTATACGGCCCATCCCGTTGATTGGTCGTTTTGCTGCGAGGTGTCCATTTGATTTGTCCTGTCTCAGCCCAGGCGTAAAACCCTCCATATTTATGGATGGATATTATATGCTAATGAAAAGCATGGAGAACACGGCCACCTCCGTGATTTATTCCTCCGTGATTGGATGGAAAGTGGTGCAACTATGCTTCCAAGTTGGCTACGGTGATCCACATTGTTTCTGACCTACATGTGACCATCAATCATGAAGTCTTTGATTACTGTCAGGTTTAAGCTTGAATTACCAAGGGATAGGCAAGATTCCTGCCATTATTATCCATATTCACACTTTATTTCAGTTATTTCAATATTTGTTTTACAATTCTGTCAGTTAATATGCAACACTGTGCATTATGTAACTTTTATTTGGCATTTTCTTTATGGGTCCATAGTTTTAGCCAGGTAGCCTCTATGTACTTTCATGCACATATGTATGCTAATTTCTACATTTAAATCCAGCTTTTGTAGTCATTAAAACTTCATTCCTTAAAATTCACATTCATGAAATAATGTTTATTATGTGAAAATTTTCAGTTGCCAGCAAAGCCACTAGGGTTGCTGGATGGTAGAATAAAAATTGAAATTAATCTGAAAAATTGCATTAAAATGGACCTGCATTGTACCATATGCATGGGAAAATATCAAGTATGAAATAACATATGGAACCCTTTCTTCATTTTCGAAAAAAAAAATTCTAGATGAGAAACCAGGAACCAATCTTTACTTGCCCTTGTATGAACACAGCTAGTGATGGAGATGAAGAAGATTTAAGTAAGAAGGAACAGTGGATGAAAGGGATACGCAAGAAACATGTAATCATGACATATGAATAAAATCATAAGTAGAGTTGAAAAGTTCACCACTTTTTTCAGTAGGTGGTCTTTGAGGAACTATTCTCATATATCCTACATGTTCGTAACGCTCAGACGAAGGATACCTAAAGAGAAATCCCTGCTTCGGCCCCCTAGCTACTGTCACGCTGTCCATCGATTCCGCTCAAAGACATACCCTTCGCCTGACTCATTCAGCTTCTTTGGTCGGAATCGTCAAGCACACTTGAAACCCTTACCCTGTTCACACTAGGGCTTAGCTCTTACAAAAAAGCGTGGTCTGCTCTGGTCAGGCTTGTCTTCTAAAAATCCTTATCAGGTTCTGGACCACTCCAGTAACTCATTAAGGACCACAGTTAAGTCCAACAGCAAAATTATGTCTTATTCATTTCGTTAGAGGGCTTTGCAACGCATATTTTAATATTCCAAGCAGACATGTCTTTGGTGTATAGAAATATATTGGAAAAATACACTTCCTAGGTGATTAAAAGATGACAAATTGTACATTTATATAGGATGCCAGTGCATACAGACCTTGAAATTTTCTATCCAGACCCTCCTGTAAATAAAAGGTAGTGAAGAGCACTGTTTAAGTGTGGGTCAGACCTCACCAATAACGATAAGGCCAAATAAAAATTATTCCTAGTTTCTCGTTTAAAAAATTTAAATTTAAAAATTAAAAAAAAAACGTTTTTTTTTTTTTTAATTTAAAAACCACCAACATTTTGCTGCAGACCCCTAAAATTAAAACTTGGTGCCTTTTGGGGGTTGAAAGGGACCCCAGAAGAATATAAATATAATGGGAAGCCATGCCTAACAGCATTGGTATGTGCGGAGGGCCAACTTGGAAAAATATCAAATAACATGGTACCCCCTCCTACTCATTTTTGTAAAATCCGTACAAGAAACTAGGAATCAATTTCGCTTGGCCTTATGATAACAAGATTTTTCATTAAAGGTACACCCTACACCTGCTCTACTTTTTAAACACATGAACATACTCACACGTAATGTGACGTACACATACAATGTAACATTTAAATGAAAATCTCATTATCGTTATTGTTATCGGTATGGTAAACTATGGCTTTTAGTTTTTCTCACGAGTTAAGTGAATGGCAATTGGAAATTTAAAAATAAAAGGTACATGTAGCTGCTCATAAAGAAAATAAATGTACACACTTATCTGTGTGTTAAGATACAGAAGTGTGAACAGTGAAGTGCATTTAATAATTTGCTTAATCTGTGGTTTATTGCAGCATTTGTGAAGGCTGCATATATGTGAACAGAGCCAGTAATGACCAACGATATCTAAAACATGAATGCACCCTAGCAGCTCATTACAGTCTTTCCTCACCATTATTCCCTTGTTGCTTCATCGTTGAAGGGGTAGATGAAGAGAAAGAATGGAAGCGTCCGATTCTTATCAGACTACAGACGCCTATCTTCCTGCCGTAGCTGACTGTTGACTGTCTTTTGAACCCTCAAGTGCCTATCTAATACCCCTTTCATATTCAAGGTTGAATAGGGTTGAGTCCAGACTTACTTTCCCTCCCCCCCCCCTTTTTTTTTTTCCAGTGAAGCTCAACGGTCTAGGAATGTTATCTCTTTTCTGTTGTTGTTGTTGTTGTTTTTTTTTTTTTTTTTTTTTTTTTTTTTGGGGGGGGGGAGTAGTTTTTTCTTTTTAATATATTTATTATGTACTCAAACGCCTAAGGGCACCCTCGCCCCAAGCTTTTGCTTTTTTCAGAGGTGTGTCCTCCAACTATGTACACTGTATGTACCACGTGAATGTATCTTTTTTCATATTTTTGTTAAAAATACATGTACATTATTTGGGTCATTTATTACTTTGTATACTTATATTGGAAAGTTGGAAATAAATGTCATAGAATTGAATTGAACTATTGACTCAGTCAGGACCCAAATTTAATATGAAAGGTATCAACTATCAATATCATTTCAACACAGTAAAAACAAAGCAAAAACACACGATGTGTATTTTGCAGTATGTGTATATTACAATTCAAATTTATGCTTAATTTAACCCCCCCAAAAAAAAAAAATAAAATAAAATAAAAAAATAAATAAATAAATAAAGATCTGGAAGACATATATCACATGAAATTGTATCTTTATTATTACATTAAAGGGCAACCCAACCTTGATAATAAGATGATTTGTGTGAAAGCAGAGAAATAAGAAAACAGGATGGTGAAAGTTTGAAAGAAATCGAATAAGGAATAAGAAAGTTACATGTATGGATATTTGAAAAATGAGATCACTAGTCCCTACATCTATGCAAATTTCAAATTGGCAATTTGGTGAGTCGATTCTGACATGTATACTTGTGGACAACTCTCCCATTTATCGTACACAAAAACATCATCAGTTTGTGGTTTTCTCTGAAGCGCCTTTACCCTCAGGGCAGTACTCAAAATGCATGGGAGATAACATATTGTTATACATGTATGTCCTGAAAAAAAAAGATCCTACTGAGTAATACATTTTTTTTTTAAATGACATTTTAGTCATTCTGTGTGTTGGAGCAAATGGGGGAGTTGTCCGCAACTACATTACGTCACAGTGACATTACTATGATTTGAAATTCCCATAGTGATGACAACTTTCAAAAATTCATCACTTTCTTAATGCTTGTCTAATTTCATTCAAACTTTCATCAGTCTGCTTCTCTGATTTATCTTCTTTCTTTCAGTGCAACTTGCCTTTAAAGATAAAGTTGAATTCTGATCATTAGATTGAATTGTGAAAGAAAATATCTCAAAGCAAAATGTGGGAAAGGTTGATTATATAGCACATAAGAATTTGTGTATGCTGTAAGGTTTTGGAATCACCAAAATGATAAGAAATTGACTCAATCCTGCTGAGAGTCACATGCACTGCCCACAGATATGTGTATATGGGACTACACACAAATGTTCAGCCCAAACATTTCAGCTGTTTCTTTTCATATTGTGAATGTGAGAGCATTTGAAGAGCTAGCAATTCTTTTCAGGGGACATTTCTACTACGATAATCTTCCAAACTAACATAAAAAGAATGAGAAAGCTCACAAATTATATTTTACCTTTCCCAGAACTCAAGCTTCCGTTGGATATCCATTTAAATGTGTACTCCTAAATGTGTACTCCTAGTAATCCAGTGATGAGTATTCCTGTAACTTAGTGGTAAATCTGCATTAAACTCTATATTTTTCAAAAACGTGTAGACAGGAATTGTACATCAACAGTACAGAGTATATATTCCAGACCTTTTCCACTATTCTGTCTCTATGTACTCCTTTATTGGCTCGTAGGCAGGAAACGTTGCTATGATTAAAGCATTAAAAGGTTTGCCAAGTGTGAACATGTTGATTGCTGAGATAAGGCGTACAAGCAGGTTCTCGGCCACATCGTGCCAAGTTCCATCCTAAAATAGAGCTCTCAGACTTGTTAGGAAATGTAGAAATACGAATCGCTGCCATTTTAGGTACATCTGTCTGTATGAGTTCATCCAGTCGACGTGTCTTTTTAAAGAGAAAGGCGCACCTTGCAGTATGTACAGTACTGTAAAACCGGAGACTTCCACATCATGAAACTTTCGCAAATTGTTAATGGCAGCCATTTTCACAAATTGCAAATATTCCATGTTGTGCCAGTTACGATTCAATTATTTTGTAGCATGAAACTTTCGCAAATCTTGACCTCTTGCAAAATTTATGAAGTTTCATGCACGCAGCTTTCTAGTTTTACAGTAATCAGTGCTTGTACATTTTGACGTAATTTTCGATTTGCATATCATCTGCCGAGAGCAAAAAGAGCGTTAATTCTCTGTTTAAAGTATATGATTTCATCGTTGTTTTTACGAACTGACGAATCCGTGCGCGGTGCGCAGAAACGTTAATTGGCGGGAAACAAATTTATAGATTTAGGTGTTCTTAGATAACGGAATTTGCTTTCGTTGCATAATTTCATGTATCAATACATCAAAAGAAAGCTAATGACTTTAATTTTGAAGTGGTGTATATTATATGTATATTAATACGGAATAAGGAAGCACTGGCCATTCAAACACGATTCGACCGTTCGTAAAACCGTTTTCTCCAAAGCGCGTATTTGCGCATGTGCGCGTATTTGTCAGTTTGTAAAAACAACGACGATTTAACACCCTTCTGTCTCTTTGTGCAGTCGATATGGTGCAAAATTGTTCCTGGATTTGCAGTAATTTGCACGTTATTTGTTCGTTCGTTCATAATGCATGATTGATAAGAACAAGATCACTATCTTGAATTATCTTCATACCAGTGTACCAGGTCTCCATTTAATACTACATCGGGGTTCAAAGCCCTTGTCACATACTCCCGTATCGCACCAACGTATATTACCTGCGCCCAACGTTTTGGGAAATTTGGGTGTAGTACCATACGTGTATTAAAGTTTCCATTCGTTCGTGACACGTTTGACCAAGGAGTTATCTGTGATAAATCCTTGGTTTGACATTTACGTTGAATTCGTTATTAGCTGTTCGTAGGGATTCGCAGAGGTATGCTGGGGTCAATTTATAATTTTGGACATGCTCAAAATTTTGAGCATGTGACAACATATTGATACGTTGGGCATATGATCAGCATTTATTCCTCATACTTTAGGCATTCATCTTATATGCCAAGGACTCCATTAAGAAAGAGATTTTGGCCAATATTTTTAGCATATTTGACCGTATCTGGACTTTGCCAAATTTCGAGAAGAAAATCCTGTACACTAGGCATAAGTTTAATAGCTCTTTATAAGCTACTGCATGTACATGTATGTGGCAGGGGCTTTAAAGTGACAAGTTTAGATCGATGTATTGTCAGAGGCACATTGTACAAGACTGGGATAACCAATCCTTGTAAATTATAGAAGTGAATAAAAAATTTTCCTTCATGAGAGAAACCTTTTTCAGATGAATTAAAGCAGGGATGTGTAATGCGGATCATATAATTCATTAATTCTGCGAATAATTTTCCATTGGCAGAACTCCAGATGGTTTTAGCAGCTTTATTTTGCATAGTTAGCAGGAATTAACATCTACATGTACATGTACCCTGTATTTTAAAGTCCTGTTAAGGAGCTGAATGTCATTTAACAAAGTTCAGGGTAAAGTAAAGAGTCTGCGGTGTTTTTATTCTGATAGGAGGTATTAAACCTAGAAATATATGGCATGATATTAGAGGGAAATGAAATATTAGGAATTCATGTTTATAGGCCTACAGTGTATGCTTCAAGATTGATCCAGATATCAAAGTCTAGAGTGTTCCTGCCATTTTGGCATGATATTGTCATCGTAAAATTGAAGAGGAAGGGTGACCCAAAAGTGCCTCTCCTGCCTCCACATCAAATATAAATCTAATTTTGAAGGCCCATACTTTATTATCTTTTTCAAATCTTTTTGTAATGATCTGCCATTCTGTAAGTACTTGTCAATGAGCTCTGAGTACATTATGGAACGATTGCAGATGAATCTGAGTCTTTACTCAAGATGCAACTGATTCATTATGTAAGGCACTTACATACATGTATGTACGTACAAACTACATTTACTACTGTTACCCTGGCTTCAGCCAAACTGTTCGAAAGGCACCGAAAGCATTCAAGGAACATATTCCTACCAGGTACCTGGTACACATATGTATCTGGGTAGAAAGTTAAATGGTCATTAAAGTCAGCCTAGAAAATAATTTATTTTTTTTAGGGGCTACTCTTTTTTTTGCCTTGGGGCTACTTTTGAATTTTATGGGGCTATTTCTTATGTTATTGGGGCTACCATTTTAATGGAAAGTGCAGATTGGTTATTAATTTGGGTTTTTTTTGGTGATGTTGCGATTGCTGTTACATTGGTACTAATCGTACCTCATGCACAGGTTTACTTTACGTCATACTGCCCAATTTAATTTTAAAATAGACCTTCTATAGATTTTTAAAATTTTAACTTCACCCCCCCCCCCTCCCCCCCATCAGATTTTTTTTTTTTTCTTCAAAATTTGAAGGAATAAATCAACAATAGGTCAATTCAACAATACGTCAATTTCACCCGAATTTGCTGTCATTAGGCGTATTTCCCGCGGAGATGTTTATTTTGGATGCGGGCTAACTCGGCACTAGGGCGAACTCGGCCTTGGTGGAAAATCGCGGCTGAGTGAGCCCAGAGAGTTAAATTGATTGCAAACACTTGTGTTGAATTTCGCATTAATAACACATTTTAAAACCCTTAAATTCAAGTTATTTGATGTCAGTGTGTAAAATGATTATCAAAGAAGTAATGTTGAAAATTTCAGGAAGTAAAATTATACAAAACATGAAATTTAAGGCTGAAAAACGGTACGGTGCGTAGCGTGGACTTCAACTCTTGAAACATAGTCACCGCGCAGTGCCGAGTTCGCCCTAGTGCCGAGTTCGCCATAGTGCCGAGTTAGCCCGACCCCGTTTATTTTACGCCAAAAGGCGGGCTTGGTGTGTGTTTTTTTTCTCTCGCACATAATACTCCTAAATCCGCTTGGACATACGTACGTACATATACACTGTGAATGCACACAGTTCCGGGCGATTTTTCTTTTCCAATTTGGTTTTCGCGGATACCATCTCACTCGATGAGCATCGCTCTCGCACGCGATAAGTAAAAAGCCCCGTCCTAAATACACCGATTTCTTGATTTGTAGAGCGTTTTCGTTCACTCTGTTTCTCACAACCCGACTTAAGCGCCGCGTGCTTTGAAAAAATGGCACTAATTCCGCATTTTTTAGGCAGGCTTTGGCTTTACAGATTGATTTTTTGAGGTGACTACGGACTTAATGTGGTAAGGGACAATTTCTCTGTGTGGTGTATAATATCCGGTCGTAGATCTAGTGATAGTCTCATACACGGATGATGGTAATTTTAGACCTATCATTCTAACAGTGATATTGCGTTTCGGAAAGGAAATTTTCACAAAAAGTGTCGCGCAAAGACTAAGTGAAATGAAGCTGTCGATGAATTTATACAACCCTGATATAGAATGAGGGTAGTTACTGTAGTATGCGTGAAAAAAGCGCTATCTTCAATTTCCCTGTCGATATGCGATATCTGGCTACAATTGTTGTCATTTGGTAGCGCTCACGATGCTACGCATTCGCGATGTGCTAAGCTCCGAGTCAACAACGAGATTAAAGGTTGAATTTAGCTGCTTTTTGAGCATAATAGTGATTTTCTTTCGAATCATTGATGGGGGCGACTCGTATGAAAACGGTCGCCCCCAAATACAGGTTTTCCAGCATTTATTGGGGCGATATGGGGGCCGACGAGGGCGAAATCGCCCGTCGCCCCCGTGTATTTCCGACGCTGATTAAAGTGCAGTGTCTGGGATGAGAACCATGAACCATATTATCCATCCACAGTCCAGAAACATACAAGTATCCACTTGCCCATATGTCACCTCTTAGTAGAAACAAAGAATTTAATTAGTTTGTAGAATCTTGCAAGATGATCTGTGATGATCATGCAGCTTCAGCTGATGTTTGACTCAACTGAGGTGACATCTGCTGTCTTTCTTCTCCGCTGACGAACCACATGACAGAAATGAGCTATCATGGTGAGGAACATGGTGTAGTTTTTGGAAGTCGAGGGAGGAGGGGGGGGGGCTCACCCTTCTCATTAAGAATTAAGAAGACTGCCACAATTTGCTTTCTCTGAAATCGAGACGACAGAGCACTCTGGAAACAGATGTCTTGTAGACTCTTGTCTACAATACAATATGTTTTTTCCATGTATTTTATTTAGTAAGTGAAATATGAAGTTGATTATCAAGTCAAGCATTTTCCTTTTCATGTTATGGACTTGTCGATGAGAGGAGTTCTGTTGTCAATTCCATGAATGATGTGCATGTATTAAGTTGCATAAAGTGGCTGATTTTTTGTCGTTTCTGTAGGTAGATCATTTGATGATGAGATATATAGTTAGAGGCTTTTAATATTTGAGATTCTGAGTAGAATCTAAACAGAAACATTATACATGTTCAATTGAAGAAAAAAAATATGCATACATTATGACTGTAATCTGTCACAAAACTGTGCGTTTGGTTTGTTTTTCATGTTCCTGATTCTGGCTACCAAAAAGGTTTATGAACGCAGCCTCATTTAGAATAAAACTGCACAACTTTCCCATGACAATGGCCTATCTTCTGTTTACTTGTCTGTAAATATAAAAATCAATTCGTACAATTCGTATTCACACTGAGCATGTTGTATTATACATGTAATCAGGTTTTTTGTTTGAGAGTCAATGCGTGCTGCAGCAAATTTGTTTTTATTAATAAATAGGTGACCCAAATATGCAATCACCGCGATCTATTTTTGAGAAGCTTGTTTCCTGAAATACACGCAATTGATCGCTAACGGTATAACACAGTCGGCTGAGAGCGAGAAGGGTGTTAACCTAATCATGTAAAATTATGGGTTAATGCCTTTCTGACTCTATCACGATACCATTCTATATGCAGCCGTGCTACAAACCAATAGTTCAGGACAAGTTACAGACCCTCTGAAATATAGGAAGATATATCCTTTCTTTCTGACAGATTTAGTTCTACATGTATTATAAAAGAGGTTTAGTTGGACTGTTATAAAAGCAATTCAGTAGGACGTCATTGTTTTTTTTTTTGGTTTTTTTATAGTTAAAAAACCCTCACTGTTTTCTTTGCAAAAGCTCTTTTTGAATTTGCTATGTAAAAAATGAGGTTTGCTTTCACATATCTCTATACATTCTTATTTTTTTTTACTAGAGCTATTCAGGGTTTTCCATAACTAAACCTGCTTACCCATCCTGTGCATTTCTGCACTGGCTTTATTATTATATTATTGGAACAACTCATCATGTATAATATTTAGTATTAAACCATTAATTAGGGATTTTTTTTTTTAGGTGAGAATTGTAAAAGCGAGAGTGTGAAAATTATGATAAGACATATGAGCTCAGTTCTGTGCGAGAAACATGTTTTGTGAATTATAACCAGTTATTAGCAGAAGACAGGAAAGATGTGATATCTTCATCGAAGGAGACACATCTTCAGTATAACAGTTTTCATCCTTAATGATATTGGCATGTCAACCACATCTGCCTTGTATATCGTCTGTTTAGAGCGAAAAGGGCGTTATTTCTTGTGTTGCATCATATGAGTTAAAGCCCTTCTGGCAGTGAGCAGGCAATTTTCCGTTCTAAAGTTCAAGCCAGTAGCCTGTAAATAATGAAATTATAACGCTAATACGCAGCTCAGAAAGTTGACATTCTCAATTCCTTTCAGATGCCTGTTAAGTGTCGGGGTGGATCCAGGATTTTGTAAAAAAACAAATTTTAAGTGCGGGGGGGGTAGACAGGTGATCCAATTCCTCCAGAATCTTTGGCAAGCAGAAGGGGGGGGGTCAAATTCCTCCAAACTCTCTGACATGTAAGCAAAAAAGAAAGAGGGGGAGTATCAAATTTACAGAAACCTATGTCAAATAGGGCCTATTTCAAGCAACAACAAAAAAGGGGGTGAACACCCCCTGGATCCGCCAAAGTATTTGAAGATGAATGTAACCTTCTGTAAACTGTTTGTCAGAGATATATACCACTTGTTCCAATCAGAAGTGCCCTAATCCCAGGCCTAATTTGTTCCAGAATTAGGGAGCGCTTGACGAACAAATTACGTTGCCTTCTCGCGCCATCGCCACCGTCCCGCCTGCCAGGAAATCACTAACGCATTCTCTCCCGGCATGTGCGGTCCTGGGTAAATCAACAACAGCCGCAAGTCACCCGCTGCCAAGGAAGTGCGATTTCCCGCCAAATTAGGATACGGTGTCATTTTTTGTTTTTAATCGTTTGACCATCGGTGTCGCGTGACTCAATTAGCCGTGGACGAATTGTCATTTCTCTTGGGTAAAGGACAGAGTTTTATAATGTGCCGTCTCTTTTTATTTTTCATAGATTTTTGTTTTCTGTGGTCTATTAGCGCTGATGGATTCACTGTAACATGTTTGAAGGTACGGCAGGGTCAAGAAGATTATCTCCGGGCATTTTTCTTGATCGAATCCTCAAATGAAAATTGGCAAGTGTTCTTATCACAAGCTCTTGATGCACTGAGTTGACACATTTGATTTCTAAGGCGAGCCCTGGATTATTAACGAAACCCTTCCTGTGTAAGAATGACCGCTTGAAAGTCGAGAGAAAGAGAGAGAGAGAGAGACCCTACATAATTGGAGCATGAAAACATTTCACATGCTTGAATATCCTCCAATGATTCAGAACAGCACACAGTACTTTAACATGGTGTTGGCTTATAGAAATGTTCTCTTATAATCAAAACAATTTTTTGTATTTCATAGGTGGTATCTAATAATTTTAAGTATAATTGAAAATGGTTGAATGGACTTAAGTCTGTGGTATCATAGAATGCTTGAAAAGACACAAATTTTTAGAGCTAAATAAATACCATGTAGTGTTTTAGAAATGAAAGGTGGGCATCAGTTTGTTTGTTTGTTTTTTCACAAAATCCCCCCCTTCAATTATGAAATGATGGATCTTTAGGTACATGTACATGTACCTTATATTTTAATATTGTACCCTGACTATCTATAATACACCAAGAGCATTTGAAAATTTACATACATGTAGATCTTTTTGATCACACAAACTTTGACATAAAGTTGTAGTCTCCTGAATTTAGGTCTTTTGCCAAGATGTATTGCAAAATGAATTGTTGACATGCCACATTTGAACATGTTGTCCAGTTTGATTTCAATAACTGTCCTATTTCTTTGTTTGATGGAGTCAAATATCTAATTATGAGTTTTATTCATCCAGCATTAAATAGAAAAGCATGCAGGTACTGTACCTTCCTCTCCAGAGATGCATCTCCATTATCCCGAACTACCTCAAGCTTGAGATATTAGACCGATCCATGCTTCTTAAAGCTAATAAACAGTAGTGGTAGCAAAATGAAAGTTGGCATGAAACTGCTCAAAAATAGTCTCATATTGTTCAGCTTGCATAAAAAGATACATGAGTGAGATAATCTGGTATTCTATTCATGATTTCCGGTGATTTTTCAGTAAAATAATTCGAATATTCGAATATCAACGGTTACCTTATACCCTCGCTATAAGGACCACCTACCCCGACGCTCCCAGCTCAACGGCGCATAGCGGTTCGCACACACTGTTTACACACACCGTTAACACATCGAATTACAAGCGTGGTTCCGCGCCTGTAATTTGATGTATATCTTTTTGGATATTTTAGCCACTTCTAAACCATTTTTCTTCAAACAAACATCACCTATGTTCGAAATTAATCATTTCGCAACAGTATATGTATTAATTTCCATTCCAGCTGACAAAGTAGTTAAATATCCAAAGCGCCACCTTTCCCACTACTGTACGATACCTCTAAGAAAAAAAGTCAGAGTTAGACATTCCGGTCTCCAAAAGCCCGAGTCTCGCAGTTGATCAGAATTAGGGTGCGCTTATACTTCCTTTGTGAAGGGAGAATGAGCGTTTTGAAACGCTCATCTTAAACGCAGTTTCAGGTGGTACTGTTTATACTTCTTTTCTCCAGGCGAATTCGGGCTCTGCAGCTGGTTTCGCAAACCTCACTGCGCATGCTACTAGTTTATATGTCATGTAAACGCGTTTACAAATGATTGTGGGCTTCCCTAAAAACTGTGTTTTTGAAGAAACGCCGATTCAAAACGCACCTATTTGTGAGTTTTAAATCGGCGATTATACGAAAATGACTGTGGATGCAACTGTGGGAACGTAACGCATAACAAAAGGCTCATTCTGGCCTGAAAAATAGGAGCATAAACGCACCCTAAGTGTGCTATTTTTGAAAACTTGGGCTAATGAAAACGGGTCTTGTGAAGCCATTTAGTGCAGGGAATTACCACAAGATACCTAAGGATTTCCACCATCATTAGAACGGAATATCTTGGATTGTGACAGGAGGTTGCATGGAAGCCCCAATCAGAGCTACATTTCAGAGATCTATTACATGAGGCTTAGAGTTTTTCAAATCTTTCAAATTGCATGTCAGCTCTGAAAGGCCCAATGCTAAGGGTATTTACATAGGTGAGACAATTCTATGTCACCTATGCCCCCCCCCCCTTTCAGATTTTTATTCTTTAAATTTTCGTGAAGAAAATAATAAATAGAGACAATTCTATGTCAGCCATCAAATTTTTTATGAAAATTGTGTGCATGATTACAGCTTTGTAAATGATACATGTTTAGTGAGTTTTTGTTTATCTTTTAAATATTTTACTATTGTCATAGTGTGACCGTACATAATGAAACCTATTTTATTTACAAAATTGCCTTTTCCGAAATGTAAATAACTGCATGTTTTGTTTTACATGTACATGTATATCAGCCTGTTTTGACTGAATTTACACATTCAGTGACTTTTAATTGGACCACTTTGTCCATGAAGGTGTACCTGTAGCACATTTTTCTCACCAAGTAGTCCCTGTTATTTTATTAAATAATCCACAGAAAAATACCTCTGAAGAAACCAAGTAGAATATTTTGAGGGTTAGGAAACTCCCCTCCCCCCCCCCCCGAAAAAAGGGGGGAAAAAAGAATGAAGATGAGGAAAAAATAACTGTAATTGACGCCTTCCAAGGAATGTATATTAAATTTTAAAAGATACATTATCTTAAAGAGGATTATAGTTTTTATTTGGTAAAATTATTTGAGTAATTGCACTGGGGCACATAAGTGGCAAATCCAGCATAGGGTGAAGATGGCATATGACCCCTCCCCCATCCCCCCCCCCCCCCCAAAAAAAGGAACTGAATAATGTTATGCACTTGCATGTTATTTCATGTATTCAAACCTTTAATTAAGCATATTTTCTTTTTGAATGGTTTGCTTTAAATGTACCTAAGTTCACAGATATGACAAAGGCCTTTACCGATCAGTTCCTAGAATCCCTCACGCAGTGCACAATGACTGGGACAGCCCATAATGTTGATGCGTGTGTGCGCATTCCTAGCAATGAGCAGTGCGTGAGTGCATCCATCCATGCGTCTGTCAGCGTGTGACTGTTGACTGCCATCGGGGAGGAAGCGTCCAAATTGAATCTCGTCATTACTGGCTTACCCAGCAGCTGGGGAGAGAGCTCACCCTATCATCCTCTCCTTGCCTCTCTCATAACAGAGATCTATAATACTTTTGAATTCTACATGCATAGCCGAGAATCTCTAGAGTTGGATGAAATGCTTGGAAGCTAGCTATTTAAAACTCTGTTTAGGAGATTCAATTGCGTCTATTTATATTCCTCTTGCATAGCTGAATGTTCTAGTTCTTGAATACATATTATTGAGTTATTGGATCATTGGATGAATATATTTGGAAGCATTTCAAGTGATTTCAACCGCCTGTTTTGCTGTCTGATGCCTTTTCTTTGGGACTTGATGGATAGTGTTCATGAGGAATTGATTCTGTTTCTGGATTAGTGAATGCATCAACAATCTACATTCATGTTTTCTCATGTCAGCTGTTGGATTATTATTTAGATGGAATAATGAATGTGTCAATGGATTTCAAGGTTTGTAATTTAGCTAATGTTGTAATGGTGTTGGTCATTGATAGTCTGTTTGTGGGGACATATTGTTATGTAAGATGAAGGTTTGTATAATTCGAAGTAACATCAACGTTTGATTGGTAAAAATAGGAATCATTAAATTGATTATTAGAGGGACTAGAATATATATTCAAAAGGTAAGTTTTCTTGTTTGAAACATGAATTTTGTCTCTATCATTAAAGCTTAATATTCTTTTTTATAGTAGTGTCAGTGGAACTGCTTTTCTGGAGAAAAAGGTTTTCAGGATACTTTGTGGATATATGTTTCTTATGCTCTTGAAAAAAAAAAAATTGTGGGCAAAAGAGGCATTCAATGTGCCAAAAGAGAAGTTTGCCTGTAATGCATTTCTTTGTTTTCTGATTTGGAGGGCTTTTTTGTTCTTTTTGTTTGTAAACTCACTTTGGGAAGTTGCAAATTGCAAACAATTTTTGAAAACTTATTTTTGATTGGTTATCTTGATATTCCAAACACTTTGGTGTGATTGTATTGTCATAGCCCCAAAATGCTATCAGGAATGGGGGATAGTAAAACTAAAAAGGGATCATGCTCAAGATTTGTTATATAGGACAGCAGCACATGGAATGAAACCATGCTCCTATGAGGATTTCATCTTTTCATCATCATCACCAGAGAACACAAGATTAATTCCAACTCACATTCGCAAAATTGATAGTTGGCTACGTACAAGCTGTTGTTTTCAACCGCGTGTGTACACGTATACCATTAGCAAAATTGATTATGGATGTATGTTAGTCTGGGACCCTAACCACAAAATGTCTGTCTTTTATTACTGGTAGTAGTCGCTTGCCAGGAGACGGAACTATGTATAAGTTAAAGGTCATCATTAAATATGGTGGTGAAGAAAGTGCATATATAGAGAAGTTTCAGAAACTAACGAAACTGGCACTGATTTGAAAAGAAGACTACTGAGAGTTAACAGATCTAATGTTATTAACAAATTTAATTTGATAATACAAGTATGTATACAACAGTACAAGGTATTAAAAAAATTAAAATATTAAAGAAATAAAGATGATCCAGCAGGGCAAATACAGGACAAATGACATATAACCTTGATGGCGATTTCCAATGTAGGCCTACCTTGACAACTTTTTAATGGTAAAACAAATCAAAACAAAATGTAAACAAACAAACCAACAACAAACAATAAATACCTGATTATTCTAATTTACTCCATGTTAAGACAATCACGTGTTGAGTAACTATTTTTCAATTACTTAGTATAGATCTCTCTTCCTAGTTTTATTTTTTTTTTTATAAAGAACATCGAGATTACCTTGAATGTCAGAGCATGTTTATGGGTACTTTTTCATTATAAAGGATTGAAGGATGAGGTAAGATTGATGATACATTGTAAATTAAATTTCCATTTCCTGAGGCGTCCTTTCTGTTATTGGAGTCTTATTGTAGTGTTCACTTATTTGCATGCAGCATGTACATGTATGCACAACAATGTCTTACATGTAGGACATACATGTGCCCTTCACATCCAGACCTAATCCCTACTTCCCCATTGTTATCAGATTGATTTTCTGGATGCTGATGTAAACAGATCAATAGCACCTCGTTTCATAGGCTAATGATAGGCATTGTAACTCTTGCTTGCCATCCATGTACACATCCTTTCACACATGTCCCATGAATACATGAAGGCATTTCTATTTATATCATCTCTTACGTTCTGTGTTATTGCACATCTGAAGGGAGCCACTATTTGTTGCTGTAGGAAGAACAGGGGTAAAAAAAAAATGTTTATTCTATTTTTTTCAGTCACAAGTTGTGTGTCCATGAGTACATGAAGGCGTTTCTATTTATATTTGCTGCGCTGTCATACATCATATGCAGTGTATTGCCATAGGAAGAACAAAGAGATAAAAATACTTTATTCTGTGAACATTTGGCTGTTGGCGTTAGTCGCAAGTTATGTGTCCTATGAAGAGTGCTGTAAGTATATGTGTACGTGCATTGGAATGTTGACAGTAGGAATACATGTAAGCCTACATGCTTTCCACTTCATTGAGTTTCAAGTTCAGTATCTTCAATTTAGACTCCTTTGTTGTGTTTGCTTCTTATATCAATCCCAGATATTTTATGTTCCATCATGATCTTAATTCTGGAGAAAGAGAAATGAATATGAATAAAAGAAATGTTTTGCAGAGGGCAAAATGTCCTAGATCTTTTGTTGTTGTTGTCATGTAACTGCAATGTACTCCACACATGACAAATAAAAATCAAAGTTTGAAGTATCTTGCCTTACAAATATTTGTGATTTAAGTGGTTGAGGTTTCATTTTTCTTTTTTCTTTCCATTGTTGTTCTCCTCACAGAATGAAGTCGTCAAACACAGACCAAGTTGATCTGTAGGCACCCCCTACCAAGGCACCTCCTGGCCCCCTGGTCATTGCCACGCCCCTGTCCCTCACCCCCTCACCACACCCCTAACCTACCAGGATGGATCCGATGGTCACCCAGTCCTCCTCCTCAGCCTTCTGGGAGGACTATTACGACCGCTCCGACATCCAGACGGGACCGGTAGATCTCATGAACACCTCCGGGGGACCCATCATCCCCTCCTCATTCTACCCCACGGTACCGGCACCGGAGTGCGGGGCCATGAACTACCGGTATAACATCCCTACTGCGGTGGTGTGCGGCATCAGCTTCATCTTTGGAATCATCTTCAATTTCTTTGGTAAGGAGAGGATCTTTCTTTAAACCTTAAACCATTGTCCAAACCACTGAATTTAGCCAGGCTCCACTCTAATTTTTTTTAAATAGGGGTCTAGAGTGCCAAATTTGAGGTCTGTACACAGACCATTGTAGGTTTAAATCACCTGTGTCAATTAAATCCATGGTGACATAATGCACTTCCAATCCTTCCTGATCAGGTAAATGCTCCTGTAATTCCTGATCAGAGTATAATGAAAAAACAGAAATTTCTGTGAGCATGAAATGTTGGCAAAATTTGTTGGCGGTTCAGATTTGCGAAAGTTTTACACTGCAAATAAAAACAGATTGAATAGCAACTGACACAACGCTGAATTTTTGCAATTCGCAAAGTTTCTTGCTGCAAAAATAGCTGTTGTTTACAATTTGCTAAAGTTTCAAGTCATGGAAATTTATAGTTTTACAGTAAGCTAATCAGCAAAATTACAGGTATAATGGCGGTGAGTATACTATATAAACAAGACTTTTACTGCTCACAAACCACAAATCATAAACCAAACAGGGATAGAAGCAGTCATAAACCCTAATTACGCGCACACACATAAATGTTACGAGACAAGAAAAGAATAAAGCTTTATCAGTCACTGTATAATCCTGATTGTTCCAAATGAAAAGAAACAAAGTATACAGTCAAACCTGTCTATTAAGGCCACCCTTTCGAGACAATTGACCACATTTTGTGGTTTGGCCCAATAACTTTTGATTTAGAGCCTTAAAAAATATACCAGATGCATGAGTAGAAAGAGCAAAAAATTCTGCACATTCTGTGTCCATTTTTGTTGCATGATCATATTGCGTTTGATGCCAGGAATTTTAAAAAGGAGAATAAGATTGAACATCCTTAAATTGGCAACACATTGAGAGATTCAAAATCATTGTTTTTTGTCCAAATTGGCAACTTTTTAAACTTTTCGACAAAGTTCCTAACCATGTATATTATTTTCAAGACATTGCATCTTATTAGAACCACGTAGCACTAAAAGAAAAATATTATTGTTGCCAATTTGCAGAACAAAATGTGATCAATTGAGCTCTTAAATAATTCCTGTCCTGAAAGGGTTAAGGCCACCCAAAGGAAACAGAAAATGTGGCCACTGTAGACAGGTGGCCTTTATAGACAGGTTCTAAGACACATATTTCTTGCTTTATGGAGGCAATATAAGTGACCACTATAGACAGGTGGTCACTGTAGACAGGTGGCTAAGACAGGTTTGACTGTATATGTATGAGTTTGATCCTATTCAGTGCTCTCTATTCAGATCCTGCTTGTCTGGTGAAATCATTTTCCCTTCCTGCACGTTACCTGCCTGTCCTACTTGTAAAACACATCAGATTATGAGTCACTTGCTGTACATCAAACCCTGGACAGAATCAAGGTGGTTCAAGATACATTTACCCCTTCTACACCGTGTCTAAATGTTACATGAGGGTCCTGTCTGGTGAAGAGTTGCTATTGATTCTGATTGATTGATCGCCAGCCCTCCTATCAATCGCAAACTTAAAGTGTACCAATCACCATGAAATATTTTGCTCTGTACATGTATGTTACAAGTTCCATGTTATTATACTATATTTAAAATCTGGGCTTCAAATATTACTTTGATAAAGAGATAATGCAAGTTTAATTACACTCTCTACAAGCGTAAAAGGGACTTGTGCAGCTAGTAGTCTACTTGACGCACCCGTACACGCTCACCAAGATAAGGGCTCCCGCGGAACCGAACTTGAGTTGGGTTCCGTGTGCGCGCCTTTATGTTATCCTTTATTTCCTTCATACTCCTTAACTGCTGACCTATAGAATGTCAGATAAAGTTCTTTGAGGTTGATTTTATACTTTCTAGCTGTACACAAATTATTTTTTTCAGGTGATTGGTACACTTTAAAGACTCTTATTTTTATTTCACAGTTGTGATTGATATCGAGTTGCGATCAATTTGAATCAGTTGTCACTGTTTATATGGCGGGGCCCTGAAGTGTCCTAACTTAGACTGCCCTTTCAATGGGTGCGAGACCACTACAGTTGCTGTGTGATCGCTCACTAAGCATAGTGGTATGGCCACATACATTGGTGAACCAGAAGCAGTATTGAGTTTTCCATTCTCAGATCACAGAATCTAGCCTTACGGTCTGGAACGTTTTATTCTGCTTTCGCACTGCTTTTAGAGTGGCCCTGAATCACTCCCGAGTGCACCCTGATTTTTATTTCATCAGTATCTTTTTGTAGTTAGGGCCCCTTAGGGCCACCTATAAATTACAGTAGAAATAGGGTTTTAAAAAATCATATTTCTTTCTAGCCTAGGTTATTTAATGCCTCATTAGGGAAAACTTTTTCACCTTTAAAGCTAATGTTGCCCTTGGTCTCTTGTGATAGTTTCTATATTTAGTAGCTCTTTGTACTTGAAGTCACGTCTACATGTATTCTGAATTCTTACATGTACATTGTAGTAAGAACAGGACATGGGGGGGGGGGGGTCACCTTCATAGCTGAAGTTGCCTTCTTGTGATAGTTTTCTTTATTTAGCAGCTTCTTGTACGTGTATGAAGTCACTTTCTATTTTGAATTCATAAATTGTAGGAAGAACAACAGGTGATAGCTTGGAACTGGTTTATCCCTGCAGATGCTATTTATGGGTTGTTTTTCTTCTCATTCAATCTATGTATTCATGTTCACATGCCTGTCTGATGATTTCACATTCACCACCAAAGTTATATACTTCTCCCGTCATTCATTGCGGACTTCTCAAACCACTTTGAGAAGAGGGTTATGTGAAGCAACTCTAGCAGTCTAGCACCTATGCAGTTCTTCTGGTTGGCTTTATATTTCATTAGAGGGTGGCAGGGAAAAAGATGAGAATATGTGAGAATAAGGCAGAAGGCATGAACTTATGTTCAAATGATATACCCCTACCAAAGGAGAATATCAACAACAACAACAACAACAACAAAACCAAGTGAGGAATATCCATTACTTTACACAATTCACTCTCTCTCTCTAGTCCTGGTATATTGTACATGTAGAATCTTAAATCAAAATTGATTCGATAATGCATGCAATAGAATGGTGTAATCACCCATACCATGGCAGCTTATACATGCACCCTGTTATCATTCCATTATCGCATAGCACTAGAACACTTGCTCCAATCAATTATAGATGTGTGTTTAAGGGTACTATCAATCACGTCCTGAAGATAAGTGCAAATTAAAAGCTGGATGTAAGCTCTGTATGTAATTATAAAATCATTAATTGTTGCTTTTATGAAATGTAGTTCTGCTAGTAAAGAGATGCAGAAACTTATAAAAGGGGGAAGTTCACCCTGCTGTTATCAAATTAAAAAAGCAGAGAATGAGAATAATGGATCAACTACATGGAACTGATACCAAAGTGGTCTTCACCTTTCAGGCCTACTCAATAGGACTGGGATGGGGGGGGGGGGGGGGGGGGGGGTCTGAAATTCTGGAATTGGACACTTTCCCCCTTTTACAAAACCCTGGATCTGGCCCTGAAACATATACATGTATAGGGCCTATGCAGATGTACATGTACATGCGCTTCTCTCTCTCTCTCTCTCTATATATATATATATTCTAGATTCTAGAATCTAGAACACAGGAGAATGGGAGGATGTTTACTTTGAAATGCTCTCAAAATAGCTTTTTAATAACATGGGATGAAAATGTAGTTATGCACTATGATCATGGTTGTTTGCAATTTTTGTTAATTTATATAGAGTGCAGGCATTACATATACACATACTCTAAAAATAATAAAAAATTAGCTACACTGCACACATTTGAATCGCTACATTGACTCTGATTGTCATCATATCATATGTAAGCTACTATTATGCCTTTTCTCTATCAGATACATTGAAGAGTTTATAGATCATTAGGTTCGTTTCCTCTTGTCTTTCACAACAACACACATGTACGCTATGTTTTCATGAGTGCCTTCTTTGTAGCCTTATTAAAGGGTACCAGTCACCAAAATATATTTTGCTCTGTATATTCGAGGTTCCATGTCGTTATACTATATTCAAAATATGGGCTTCAAATATTAATTCCATAAAGAGATATTGCAATTTTAATTACTCTCTCTGTAAGCGTAAAAGCGACTTGGAGTAGACTACACCACGCACCCATACGCGGTTTGGCGCATGCCAAGAATAAGGGCTTGCACGAAACCAAACTCGGAGTTTGGTTCCTTGCGAGCATTTTCATGTTATCCTTTATTTTCTTCATATTCCTTAACTGTTGATCTACATGTGTATAGAATGCCAGATAGAGTTCTTTGAGGTTCACTTTATACTTCCTAGCTGTACACAATTTATATTTTTCAGGTGATTGGTACACTTTAACGGCTGCTCTCCTGACTCGAGAGTTGGAGTGTCAGAATTTAAAGCACCCTCTTTCTATCTTGGGGGTTTAATCACATGCTAGTGTCAGTCAATGAGACACCCGCAGGTTGTTTTTCTTTCTCCAATACACCCCTATAGTTGTAAGCTTATGTGTGCCAAGATAATTGTTTGTGCTCGCCCCTTCACACTACCCTAGGAAATAGAACAATTGAATATATTTTTGTTGTTTATTGATGAAGCTGTTTTTTAAGTGCAAGTCATTGATCATACAAAAATTTTAGACTGTATGTGGGGCCCATGTGCACACAGTTTGTAATTTGTTAAATAACATTTTCTTCAATGTCATTGCTTCAGTACAGTTTAATCATTACTTTTATAGGCATATAAGGGAGTCAAGGGATGGTTCAATTTGATTGAAAATGATAATGACAGTGATGATTAAGTGTGAATCGTTCTCAAATTTCTCTCCTGTGGAAAAGGTATGGGATGCGCCACTGATCCGAGAAAAAGCGATGCTGAAGGTCCCATCCTACCGATTTATGTTAATTATAAGCCTTCAGCACTGATTTTCTCAGATTGTTGGCATGTATCCAGGGCTGCATACATGTACATGTTTATCTGATTCTTTTATTACATAAACTTCAAGAGACTGATATAGGAGCAATTAATAGTTATATATGATTTTTTTTTTTTTTTTTGTTCAAATGAGACCGCCCTTTTTTGTTGTTGATTTTTTTTTCTTTTAGTAGAAACCAGTCACTTTTGTCTATTCATGTCCAATACCCTTGCTCCAGTTTTTTGTATTCTGTTAGTAGGATTTTAGTAGGATTTTCTTACACAGTGATTCAAATATGGAGAGGGGAAAAAGGGTTTCGTTTTATTTTTTAATTTAAGGTTATATTCATGTGCAAGGCAGCGCAAACGCCTCTTGCTATTTGGAGAATATACACGTACCTTGCTCCTCCAATATTCATCACCTCCATGGTTTGTGCCCCCCTTGTGCTCCCCTTGGTGCTCCCCTTGTGCTCCCCTTGTGCTCCCTGGTTGTTCCCTGTTCGCTCCCTGGTAATACTCCCTGGGACCCGGGACATGATGGAATCTTGTAAGATTTGTCAAGTTGACGTCAGCACACACCTGTGTCACCCATCCCTCCTGAGTCCCTCTCCCTCCTCCGTTCGCTCGCCCTCACACCATCCTCACACCATCATCCTAACCCGTGTTCAGACTACCAGAATTCATCGTAACACTTGAATTTTTCTAGTCTGAATGTTGTTTAGCAAAATACTATATAGCTCATCAGATGCTTGAGAATCGTTTTGAACGAGAAGTCGATAAAGAATCAGCATCCACTTGTAGTCTGAACGTCATACGAAAATCGTATAACTGGGCGGGGCTTATCGTGTCTGTGTACAGATATGACAAATCAACTGTAATGTTGTATGCCCCAGCGCTGCTCATGACGTAACCTGATACTAAACAGGTGTCAGCTTACCTCCAGAAAACTAGTTTCTTTATATGACGTTTCTTTATGATATACGTTTTTTCAGGTGTGTATGCCCGTTTCACTATACGATGATTCTTTACACCACGTTTTCTTATACGACTTTCGTATACTTTCCTGTAGTGTGAACAGGCTACTATTAGGGGAAGGGAGGAGAATGCAATAAAGATGCAGCTTGCACCATCCGATGGGGGTAGATGGAAACATGGTCCCTTGATAGGATATGATAGTGTGATGGTGTATATAGTAATGTACATTGCTGGGATAGCCTCCTTTTAAGGTATTATGTTACATATTGAAGATTTATTTAGCCACAAGAGATGAAGGCACAAACATGTAGCCGAGCATTGATGGACTTGATCAGTATGGAAGTTTTCAGTTTTTGTCTTCTCTCTCGGTTCGGTAAAAGTATTATCGCCGCCGTCGTCATCATCGTTAGATAATGGATTTCTCAATCTCTTCATACATATATCTCCCTCATCCTTCTCTGTGTTCTCAGTCCAAAGTGCGTTGACATTTATGTCAAATTAAATTTCAACTCCTGTAGAAGACGTGCAAATTGAGTAGACCCTTTCAGTCTACGCTCTTTATTACATCACCCTTGGGGGTGTATTACATGTTTACTAGGATTCCTACAAACCCAAACTGAGTGCACTGACATGACCTCAGAGAGGGGAGAACATCTTACTTGACTGAGAAGTAGGGGCATCGCTAGACCTTTTTGAAGGGGGGGGGGCGTGGGTTGGAGACAGTTGGACCAAAATTTAAGGACAAAAGAGCTGAAAGTTTTTCCAATAAGTTATTAAAAAATAGGTCAGAATATTTTTTTTAGATTTGCAGACAGCCTATAAAAATGTAAGACTTGCTAGTAGAAAATTTGAATTGGGGTGTCGCACCCCCGCACCTTCCTCAAGTGACCACTGCTGAGAAAAGATACTGGTGTGAAAAATACTTGAAAGATAGCTTGACCTGCATCCATTATTGATAGGGGAAAAGACATCCCTGATGGAATTGTGTTTGTTTTCTTCTTCTCATTCAGCGCACAGAATACTCTGAATGATAGAGTGTGGTTAAATTGGCTTGTATCTGCCTAATGTGTGAACGGAATGAATGAATTCAATTTGATACTGTTTACATCTATAGTGTTTTCAGACTCTCAATCAGTGGTGGGATCCTTGAATACAAGTTCACAATAAGATGTGGTTATTCTTGTAATTGTTAAGCTCTAATTGACTATTGTGAGGTAGCAATTTGCTCTAATTGTTCATTTGATAGCAAATTTTGCTGCACTTCAAGCTGTTTTTTCAGTGGTTTGTTGGGTTCAGATTGATTTGGGAGAGTGTAGTCATGCATATATGCATAAGGGAATCTAGAAACACTATACCAAGGGACCTTTGGATATTGATTTGTAGTGTTCCAAAACCAAGTGGAGAAGGTTGGGTTCGGTAATTGCCTCTATCCATCTCCCTTTCTAGTACTACAGTATATTCTACAACATCTATTTATCTGTCTTGTTCTCTTTCTCTCTTAAATTGGTCTTTGCACTTTTCTTTCTTCTCTCTATCTCTCTCTTTCTCTCCCTCTTTCTCTTTCTCTCTCTCCTCTCTCTCTCTCTTCTCTTTCTCTCTCTCTTCTCTTTCTCTCTCTCTCTCTTCTCTTTCTCTCTCTCTCTCTCTCTCTCTCTCTCTCTCTCCTTGTGATTCCCTCACTTACTTTTCTAATTTCTGTCTGTCTTTCACTTTTTCTGTACATCTCTTCCTGCTTTAGTTGACTATTTGTTTCTCTCTGCAACTCTGTTTATTATTGCCTTTGCTTTTTCTGTCAAATACTCAATACCCCTTTTAAGAAGTCTTTATAATCACAACCAGGTCATGATGGTGTCATTTAGGTTGTAGAACACATGTTTCGGCAACAATAGGTCCCACTCAAATCAAAATTCTGAATTCAACCCTCACCCTAAACCCAACCCTAAACCCAGTTGCAGCACTAACCGTAACCCTTACCCTAAATCTGTGATGAAATAAAGCTCTATCTCCACATATGTAGCCGGAGCAAATGTCAGTTCACCGTCATGTACCATTGCTTGAATTCCTTTGAGCTGTGTAACCAACATAAAGTCTACTCTTGATTCTTCAGCAATCACCTCTCATCTTTTCTTTACTCCACACCTTAGATTTTAAAGCCAAGTGCATTTCTACTAACCCATAACCAGAAGTATCCCTAAAGGTTTTTTTGTCCTTGTTCTGGTAAACAGGCAAATTTCTTCTGAATCGAACAATTGAATTACTGCTCCATTAACAAGGTGATGGCAATTTTCTCATGTTACATGGGGCCTTAATTGAATGAAAGATACCTTGCTCTACTTCATGGGAGTGTTCTATTCTGGTAATACACCCAAGAGGGATGCCCTCATTTCACATGAGATGTGTAATGGGCATCTAAAAGGATGCCTCAAGTCTTTGTACATCATTCAAGATTCCTTGAGAGACTAGATTGGAAATCTCCGTGAAATAAAAGGTGTCGAAGTGAATGAGGTTACATTAGTACCTACATGTACATCATTGGCAAGGCTTTATACTATCTTTTTTGTTGTTAGGGGGAGGGGGGGGGGGGTTCAGACAGAGATTTTAGGGTTTGTATGCAAGAGCCTTTTGCTCAGAAACTTTTAAATTTAGTGGGCTCAGACTTAGATTTCAGCATTGATGTGCCCCAGGCACCTTTTAATATCGAGCGTTAATGTATCACCTTTGAATACAGCAGTTTAATACATGATTGAAGATGGTACATGTATTGTACAGTCAAATCTGCTTTAGTGACCACCTGTCTATAAAGACCACCATTTTTGTTTCCCTTCAAAAGTGTTTCTCATTGAAACAAGTATTAAAGGAACCTGTATATAAAGACCACCTGCTCATAGAGACTGCTTTCCTTGTGTGCCTTGAGCAGTCTCTATAGACAGGTTTCACTGTGTTACCATAGACAGTGCTTCAAAAGTCATTGGCCGGAATTCACAAAGGTGGTTTCAATTCAGACCATGGTTTATGCAGATTTCGTGGTATAAATACTCTTGATTTAGCGCATGCACTTAAAAAGATCCAATAATGAACGCACGCGGGTCGCACGTGGTTGGCAAAAGCGCTATAAAATTTACGCTAGTTGCCATGGTTCAGACCATGGTTTATGTAAATTAATTTAAATAAACCATGGTCTGAATTTTCATAAACCATTGTCTGAACCATGGCAACTAGCATAAATTTAGCGCTTTTGCCAACCACGCGCGACCGGCGCGCGTTCATTATTGGATCTTTTTAAGTGTATGCGCTAAATCAAGCGTATAAGTATCACGAAATCTGCATACACCATGGTCTGAATTAAAACCACCTTTTTTGTGAATTTCAGCCATTAAGTCTGAAGTTTCTAGTATACATGTAGCTATGGAATTATTGTGCAAATATCATATAGTTTTCCTTATCTGGACCCTGTTTCATAAAATTTTTATCAATAACAAGTTACAATAACAGTTTATAAGCTACTGAAATCCTTAAATCTGACTGGCTGAGAGCAAATTTGTCGTAGAAATGGGGCAGTTGTTATTGATAACAAGTTTTATGAAACAGGGCCTTAATTGAAGGGGGAGCCACAATCTGATGTGTGTCCATTAGCTTTCACCCACAGTCATGTTCCCTTCTTCCCTCAGCTAATATAATTATTGCCAAGCACATGTAGTATGCATACCTTCATGTTTTCTCAACATGCTTTTACACTTCGTGGTGAAAGAGAAGGTGGGGATCTGGTCCTGGTGAAAAAATATTTTGTGAGCTTTCTCGTTCTGATTATGTCAGATTGGAAGATTATCATAGTAGAAATGTCCCCTGAAAGGGATTGCTCTTCAAATGCCCTCACATTCAAAATATGACAAGAAACAGCTGAAATGTTCGGGCTGAACATTTGTGTGTAGTCCCATATATATATTTCTGAGTGCTGTGCATTTGAATCTCGGCAGGATTGAGTCAATATCTTTATCATTTTGGTGATTCCAACATCTTACAGCATACATCAATTATTATACATGTGCTATATAATCAACCTTTCCCAATTGCTTTGAGACAGTATCTTTCACAATGTAATCTCATGACAACTCAACTTTATCTTTAACAATGATTAACCCCCCCCCCCCCCAACCATTTCCGCCCTTCTCCCTTTCCACTCCTCCTTGGCATCCATCCAGCCCACATCCATATGTGGTGGTGTTGCTATGTCAGGCATGCATGATGTCAGGCTTGTCATTGTCTCTGGTAGCTCATTGGTGATAGAGTGAGAAAGACGAGTCAATGAGCAACGATCAGGTGCATGTCAACTCAAGGCATGATATGTCAATGATGATTATTGAGAGGAAGAGGAAAGGATCGAGAAAGGGGGTATACATGCATGTAAGCCTAGATCTGGTAGGCCTATACATGTAGTCACCTTTCACATACAAGAGGCATACTTGGAAGGCATACAGTTAGCCATACAACAATTTTTGAATGACTTGGGACTGGAAGTTCTTTGAAATTGTTGTTAGCCATTGCCTTCTGGAACCAGGTGGAATTAAGAATTCGGTAGTCAACGGGTTAAATCACAGATGTTGTTGGTTTGTTGGTTGTTTTTTGTTGTTGTTGTTTTTTTTCTGTTTTCTTTCAGTTGACATTTTCAGGATACAATTCTTCTTTACCATGATTGTGATTATACATGTTCCTCTTTAGCAAATCCGCGCAGAGTGTCCTGTATGGACATATGACATTTATCCCTATATTTCCTCCATGAATATAAAATCTCTTGATATGACCATGACTATAGGTAGTGATACCAGAAAACACCATTATTCAATGGTCATATTGAGATATTCTTTATTTTGGGATGAAATACACTGTATGTGGAATAAAGACATATGTCGTATGGGACACTCTGCACGGAATCACCCCTTTGGTGTAAAGAGTGATGCAGCTAGAATGGTTAGAGGTTGACTCGCTGCTGGCAGTGTAAATACTGTACTGCACATGATATATACACTGAGCCATAGACTGATTGAATGATGATACTAGTGTTGTCTTTAAATGCCAGCTTGATGATAAATGTAGGACATACTTGGTAGCTCAGTAAGGCAGATTAAATGTTATGAGATGGTTATGAGATATTAGAGGAATTGCTTTGAGGGGAAATGGTATGATGGAAATGGAAGAGTCAATTGTGCTTGCCTTCTTTGATTGGGTTTATGATGTAAGTTACTGCAAAGTACCTTAGCAAATGTATTGATGTAGGCCTATATCTGAATAATCATTGCAGGTTTTGGAAAAGAGTGTGTTTCTTCTCAGAGTTGTTGCAAATCCAGGTGAAAACGCACGGCTACATGTTGAACAAAGGAATCAGTTGTGGTAGTTCTGATTCCTTTACCCCTTTCGAGCCACCATGTTTTTGATGATTATCATAAATAAATTTTCAAGAGTAAAATTAAGAGTTTTAAGACCTAAAAATGCCTTGGTTTATCAATGAATTTGGGCATAAAATATCTTCCATGAATATAAGCTGCACAAGAGAGGTAACTGTTTCCGTGTCTTGAAGTAAAATGTAGACATAAATAGTCCTAAAGTATTGGTTGAACACCCAAGATCTTGGATTGGATTTGTCACCCATGGCACAGAAGGGGTTAACCATGTGAAATTATTTCCTGATGATTTTTAACATCTCTTTTTCTATTTTCTTTTCAGGGTACCGGTGTTTCAAGGCCGTCATGTTCCTTGTAGGATTCATTCTGGCTTCCGTTGTCTCATTCCTGATCTGTCAAGAACAGAGCTCTCTTGTGACCGGAGCCAACGCCGGCATCGCCCTGGCCATCGGTCTCCTGTGTGGCCTCATCACCATGCTCATCCAGATCGTCGGTCTCTTCATGACCGGTGTCCACATGGGTCTCTTCTTGGCCATCATCGTCCTCATCATCATCGAGCAGTTCATCCACCTCGACCAGATCCTCGTCCCCATCGGTGTCACCTTAGGTCTAGGCATCATCTTCGGCCTCATCACCCTCAAATTCCAGAGAACTTTTGTGATCCTTGCGACCTCGCTCATTGGCGGGGCCATCGTTGCAACGTGTACAGACTATTACCTTGAGTTGTTTCGTATGGTGAACTATGTGTATGATCGGTTCAGGTTGCAAGTCTCGTTGGAGCCCTGTTGGTATAGCTGGCTTATACTGGCACTGTGGCCGTTTGTTTCACTAGTAGGCATCATTATCCAGTTTAAAGTCACAGCTAAAGGATTTAATCATAAACAAGGTAGGTAAACACCAGTAAAAAAAAAAATTATTCCTTTTATTTGTAGAAACTCTTCCTGGATTTTGAGTTTAAAGAGTAGAACAATTGCATCAATTGGTGATATCTATTTTCATTCTTGTTTATTACTTCTTCTTTTTTCTTAGTGTGCTTTCCAGAATTCTTTTTTGGCTGTCTGAAGCAATCGCTCTCTGATTTTTGTTTTTTGTTGGTGCAGAGGGTTGTTTAAAGGTGTCCTAAGAAATTTTCTCTTTAAGAGTTAGTGATGTCTTGCTAGGAGGCATAGAGTGAAGTCTGTGGTTTTAGGGTGAATGACTTATGCCGCCAAAGACCAAGCCGAAAGGCTGCTGTAAGGTAAGACATAGCAGGCACACATGTCTTTAATACACATGCAGGAAGCTAGAGTAAGAACTCCATTGAAATGAAACTTGAAGGGCCCCTGATCCTCAGTTCAACCACTATCCTAAGGAATGGCTTCCTCCTCAATAAACCGCAAGCTGCCAACGTCATAGGTAATCAGTGCAGAAGATAGACGGGGAGGAGTGAAACCGCCCTCGTGTGGTAGCGAAGAGGAAGCCGCAAGCGATGTTATCTTGGCTATGGTGGTGTAAGATTGGACATGCATGGCCAGGCATGCTGGATGCAGGGACTGCCGAAGACTAGAACTGTGCAGTAGATAGTGTGGGAAAATGAAAAGCTTTTGACAACTTAATCAAAACCATTCTCATGTGGGCTTAAAAGGAAAGTCCATCCTGACATTGGGTTGATTCAAAGTAAAAGAGGAAAATGAGAATAAGAAGTCAGTTAAAGTTCGAGAACATATTGCGCCAGAAAAGTCTGTGCAAGAAAAAGGATAAATTCTTGGTAGTTTACTGCACAACCTGGCAACTCTGATTTGTTGTTTGAGCTGTTCTCTACTTGATTTGTTTTATTTGTGAATGTTAAAAATGCATCAAGGGAGATTTTTTCTAAGAAAAAAACACTGTGTAAAAACTACGTGTTCATGTACATGTACCTAGTGTTAAACAGTAGATCAGATGCATGATCTGTATATCTGTTGTGTACAGAAAGCCATCAATTAATAGTATCCCTCTTCTTGATTGCCCCCCCCCTTTCTCTCTCTCTCTCTCTCTCTTTCTCTCTCTCTTTCTCTCTCTTTTTCTCTCTTTCTCTCTCTCTTTCTCTCTCTCTTTTCTCTCTCTTTTTCTCTCTCTTTTTCTCTCTCTCTTTCTCTCTATCCTACCTTTCTGTTATCTTTCTTTCCTTTTCTTTGATATCTCTCAACATGATTATTGCACTCTTTCATCATACATGTATTTCATCGTAAGTGTTCACGTACATGTATTTGACTTGAATTAATCCTCTAATTCAAATGTTCGCATATACACATCTTATGTACATCTTATGTACATCGAGTGTATTTCAACCAAGCCGCCATGTATATTCAGTATACCCTGTGTCATACAGTGTAGTGTGCACAAAATTGACAATGTGTATCTGATCTAACTCAGCTCAAGCAAAAAGAGGAATTGAGATTTATTGGGATTTAAAGCAATGCCACTCAACCTTCGGATAGTAATTGAATGTTATGAAGCATATCAATCTCTTACCAAAAATAGAACAATAATTTCATTTCATCTGAAGTCTGTTGTTCCAGTAGGGCCCCCCTACCATATTGTATAAAGTATTTCCCCTTGCCTATGTTAATATTAAGGCATTTACCTGAATATCCTGTGACCTCTCTCTCTCTCTCTCTCTTCCTATTTTTTTCCCTTGTGGGAAGGGGGGGGGGGGGTCTCATCAAAAATTAGCTAACAGATTGTCATAAGCATTATTATCATCATTATTATACATGTAATTATCATTATCATCATCATTATCTTTAGTATCATAGTAGGGAACATCATCGTTGTCGTCATTGTCATTATCATTAATATCATTATAATCATTATCATTATCATATGTAATAGGGATTATTCATATACATGTAAATGTACACTGAAAAAGTTCCTGACCTCATCCAAAAATAGAGCATTTCAAGTAAATTCACAAGTGCACCATTAAATCTTACTTTAGCCTCACAGTTCAAGGAGAAAATAACCTGTCAGATGCTATTGACTGAGTTAACAAAACCCATCCACCTCGTCGTCAATCAAACAATGAATTGTCATTCTAGTCTGGTCTATTTATGGGTTCAATTGAGGATAGTAGATCTGTCATGGAGTGGGGTCTGTCCAGAGGCGATGAAAGATGGTCCAGAACAGATCTGGTCTTGTTTGTTTATCCATCCAATGACCCAAGGCACACTTTAGCCCCAAATTGGCTTCAGTCTCTGGAAGTCTCCAATTTGTTAGGACCAGTAACCCTTGGCATGGTCACAGGTGCTGGAGCTATATTGACATGTTATGACACGTGCGTACTTGCACTTTTGCTTTCGTTCATTTTGTAAGGAAGAGGTTACAGCCAAGGTTACAGACAAGGTTGCAGTCAAGGTGTTGTAGAAGTAGAGGACAAATTGAAGAATCATAACTTTCACTAAGTAATTGAGATTTAAATGAGGAATTAAAAACTTGAACCATCATAAGGAAGTACATGTATCATTCATCCCATAGTATGGAGCAGGCTAGTCATTGATAAATGGGGGGTTGTATGTATTGGTTTTGATTTTCTTTGTTTTTGTGTTTTAAATTTTCTTCTATTAGAATTGCTGAACATAACAGCCAATGCAAGTTGGGTTGACAGCCAATAAGAGCTCTCAAAAATGAAGTTTATCTTTTCTTTCCCATCGCTCTTTCTCCCTCTCTCTCTCTCTCCTCTCTTTCTCCCCTCTCTCTCTCTCTCTCTCTCTCTCTCTCTCTCTCTCTGACATTTTAGCAAGGATAATAATATTGTTGTGGCTGGTCTTTGGGAAGGAAAGTATGGTTGACCACTAGGTGTAATCCAGGAAATAGGATTGCAACCAATTCCTGAATTGGATTTGGTTTCTGGGATACTGACAGACGTACGTGTCCTTTCTAGATCATTTTGGCAACAAGCGATTCAAAGAACTTTTTTCACATGGGCCTAGTTTTTCAAAAAGAAATAATTTTCTTGCTGATGATTAGCATTATATATGTTTGCAAGAGCTCTTTCTTCTTTTTTTTTAAACCTCCTTTGTAAACCACTGTCTGCCATATTTGTTTGTTTCCTTCACTGCTTACAATATCATATATCTACCATATTTACATATACAGTAGTACATAGATAAGACAGAATTTGGTGTCATTCTTTCTCTCTCTCTCTCTCTCTCTCTCTCCCTGGTTATCCTTTGTTTTTTTCTGCATTATTGTGTAGGCTGAGCTTTATTAGAATCAATAAATGCACACATTACATCTGCAGTTGTGAATGCTATTGGTTATTGAACTCAATAGACTTGGATATGAACTTCTGTAGACTACAATATTCAACAAGATTCAGTCTTTAAATGTGTTTGTCTGGTGGCCTTGTAGGGCAAGATATAAATCCTTCTATTTTGAGACCGAGCAATACAATTTAATTCAATTAGAGTGATATTTCTCCTCTCCCGACTTCCATCAAAGAGACAGAGATCCAGTATGATTGTGCACTTCTTCTCCTTCAAGACCAATTTCCATTTCCAAGTCTGATGGGAATTATGAATGATCACCATCGTCAATTATCTTGCCTCGACCACACCGTCGAAGGCTTTCAAGTAATCAGACGCAAATTGCATGTCTAATTGCTTTGTCTCCGACAAATAGGTGCTAATTTTGACAAGTTTTTGATAGGGTCTAGGGAAGTGGTTGATTCCTCTTTCTGGAGGAGATAGGACGTGGCTATAAATACATCAGCCGCGGAGGACGATCGATGGTAGCGATCAAGATATATCTTGTTTTGAGATTTCGTTAGGTGCATCCCCATTAGCCTGGACATGCTTGAGCTTGAGGTATTGGACCGTTCAGTGCTTCTCTAGAAAAAAAATATCTAAGTTTGAACTTCCTATTTTGCATACACCCAAGTTGAACAATCCCCGCTCACTCAAGGAATTAGCTAAAGCTTCAGAGGATATCATAGTCCAAGTGCATTTTTACCAGCCAATTAACCTGCTAATTGGCCAAATAGAAGGTCATTATTCGAACTAGCCCTAGTTGGCTTGGGATAGTACATGTTTCCCAAGCGCAATAGCCTGCTATTCACTTGATGCATATTAGCTCGAGCTAGTTGTGATCAAGCTGATTTATTCCTGCATCAGATCTACGTGTAGCTGGCTATTGAAATCTCGGACTAGTGATGACAGGCCTATGGTGAGATTCTCTGAGCATCTCTAGTCTCACTCTGTCTACGAAGATTACAGAGCGGGAAATGATTGCACATATTGGAGTGGATTTAGGGATATATTTGGTAGCGTGAATCACAGCGCAGTTTATCTCCACATTCTGGGCTTATTCGTGGACTATTTTTTGCCAAGCCGTAATTGGACATGTCTGGAAGCACATTGACCCCTTCCTTATTATATTCCATATTTGGAGATAGTCTCTCTTTGAGACAAGGATTAGTGGCACTTTGTTATTGAATAATGTCTATCTGGCATCAGGTCATTTGTTTTGGGCGAGGGATCTTGAAATAATGGGGAAAAAATATAGCTACAATGATCACAACTCATGAGAAAGGATAACTTTACTGTCATTGTAATACATCATAGTTTGATTTCGACATTAAGATTTGTTTAGCTCAGATGTTGATTTACCATTAGTTGCAATGTATATTCCTAGGAATTTATCTCTTGGCAGATGGTAATTATAAATGTGGATGTGGGATTAGAAACTTATAGAAAATACTAGCAAATTTATGAGATACATGTTGGACAGTAATAATGCTATGTGTACATCCATTATAATTTGTTACATGCTACATCTACTTAGTTATAATGGGATTTAATTACCTAGATAGTAGAATGAACAGCAGGAGTGGTAGTGATTAATGCATGGGGAAAATAAAATGCCTCTGCGTTGATCTGTTAGGGTTTGGTGTAATTTTCAAAAAAATCCTTACATGTATGTCTGAGGAAGGTATCTTAAAGTGAAGGTTGATTTCTGGGAAAAATGAAAAATAATTTGTGAGCTTTCTCATTCCTTTCATGACAGTTTGGAAGAACATCATAGAAATGTCCCCTGAAAAGGATTGCTCTTCCAATGCCCTCATATTCAAAATATAACAGGAAAAAGCTGAACATTCATGCCACATGTGTGTGCAGTCCCATATACCACTTTCTGTATGCAGTGCATGTGCTTTTTTGCGTGAATTGGGTCAATTTCTTATCATTTGGATGTTTCCAAAACCTCACAGTATATGCACCAATTCTTATGTAGACATGAGCAACCTTTTCCGAATTGCTTTGAGACAGTTTCTTTCACAATGTACTCGCATGACCAAAACTCAACTTTATCTTTAACCACAGACATTGAAATTGTCACAGGTCTACCTCTTGTATGTGTCCTAGAATTGATTCCTATATGATTCAAACCATCATGGTTAACAATTTTTTAAGTGTATTTCTATGTACTGTCCATGAAAGCCATCACACTCATCTCTCAAAAACAGCTTTGACATTGATAGTTGGAAGGCAAGGAGGTAATTTCATCCCAGATAAATAGAGAGAGAGAGAGAGAGAGACTATATTTCTAGCCTATGCCAGGGTTATGTATTATTGGATTGTCATGCAGTCTATTGCTCTGCAGAGAAGTTTGAAATTGGTCTGGTGAAATGTAGGAGCAGATGCACTTGACTGGCAACAATTGCCTCGAGGGGCATTCTTCAAATTCAGCCAGCTCATGCGTGAAATAGTTGTGCTTTTAATAATTCAAACTATTATTATGTTGTTTTCTGTCTATTATTATGTTGACATGCCTACTTCCATTGTATTCTCTCGTCAAATTTGGCTATTCAAGGTTTGACAGCACAATATTTAATTCATTAACATAATAGGCTATATCCATTCTGTGCAGTATTTAATGGTTGATTTGACTTTGAGATCACACAGACACCTCTGTGTAGAAGTCGGCTTACATGTTAAACTTAAGTACTTGTATATTTCATGTTTTCTGTAACTTATCTCTGAAATTCATATCAGTTGTTAGTTTTTGCATGTACATGTATATTCTTGAGTGTAAGCATGTGTAAGGACATGTGTCTGTCCATAGATTTTTATGAGAGAAATAGATGTGGAATGAATATCTGTATACACCAGTAATCTATTTTAAAGTACCATTGTTTTGAAATATCATGAACTAAATCATCAAGATAATAACATGTAAAGAAAATTAATTGTATCTTTGTGTCTTTGTTTATTGTTTGTAGTCATATCTTTGTAGATATATACAAGGCATATGTTTTAATCTTACTGTTATTTTACTGAAATCTGTTGCCTGCATGGCATTTTCCTTTCACATTCTGAACAAATTTCATATTTTTCTTTCTTCTCTCTCCTTTGTGTCCTGCAGTGAGTGGTCATACAAAGACGAGAAGAGTTGAGCTCCAAAAACTGAGACAACGAGAAGCGAGGGAAGAGGTCAGAGCGCAGAAATACTGTGACCTTTACAGGGCAAGAAGCAGAAATGCCGATATAGTCACCCAGGTATGAACAGGTCCATTCATTTTACCATGGTGTTATTCACACATAATCGAACCAGAAGTATGGGGCAATATTGATAAATCATTCAGTGTCCAACCTGGGGCCTGTAACATAAAGAGATACAATCAATTTTACGATTGATATCACTCGTAAGTCTATGGAAAACTATGTACTGAAGAGTTAGAATTGATCGTAAGATTGATTGTATCTCTTTATGTTAAAGGCACCTGGTATGATTTTCTTCCTTCATTTCGTATTGCTGGTATTCACACTCATACATTAAAACAAGAGATAGTGGAACAAAAAAAAATTGCTGTTAAGTCATTCCATGTCATTGGACTTTGGACCTATTCAGTAACAACAGGGCAACTTTTATGACTTGATTGCCTTAATTGCTATCAGTAGGATAATAATACAATAAAAAATGGCACTAATATTAAAATGAAATTAAAATTTTAAAGTACTCTTTGCACATGACAGCTGAGGGTTGTACAATCAAATTTTAAAAGCAATTTATATGGAATTTATGTCACTTTATACAAATGAAAACTGACACACTCTTGTTTGTCTAATGGTGGAAATAATCATCAATGACTGTCTCTTTAGATCCAATTATCAGAAATTTGAAAAATATCTGAGTTAGACTTTAAAAATTGAATGAGAAAATGCCTTTAATAAGAAATTGGCAACAAGAACAATTTCCCAATGTCCCTCTCACTGAATCTTTGTATTAGCCGAGCTCATCAATGAGAGACACTGCAAGGTTTTATCCTTATCCAATGATGAGGTGAAGGTAAAATGGCTCAAATCACACTGGCTTTTCTGCATACTCATTCTCACATCTGCAGCACTGTGGGGATTTGGCGGACTAAAGCTCACGCAAGAATCCGCTTGATTCTTTGGGCAAGGTGACTCAGATCGCTGCTTTCCTACTCGCGATTTCTCCAGGGCAAAATGACTCTTCAAGTTGGCCATTAATGAAAACAAGAGTTGTTGTCTCTCATCCTCTTTAAGAGATGTGTATTTCTTGAACATGTGCACTGGTTTTCAACTGATGTGCATATTAATCAGCATTTACAAAATACTTAGTCATTTTATCTCATAATCTGTTACTAAAAAGGGTTGACTGGGGTCATCGTTTCATGAATTTCCTTCATCATACCCTCCCCCTCTTAACCCACATTTTGTGGTTGGGCTCAATAACTTTTGATTCAAAGCTCTAAAAAATATACCAGATGCATGAGAAGAAAGAGCCAAAATTTCTGCACATCCTACATCCATTTTTGTTGCAAGATCCTATTGCGTTTGATGCCAGGAATTTTAAAAACGAGAATAACCCTTAAAATCCTTAAATTGGCAACACCTTCAGAGATTCAAAATCATTGTTTTTTATCAAATTAGCAATTTCTTAAACTTTTCGACAAAATTTGTAACTATGTGTATTGTTTTCAAAGACATTTCACCTTATTAGAACCATGTAGCACTAAAAGAAAAATATTATTGTTGCCAATTTGAAGAGCAAAATGTGATCAATTTAGCACTTAAATAATTCCCTACCTGAAAGGGTTAATACTGAACATGTACACTGGTTTTCAACGGACGTGCATATTAATCAGCATTTACAAAATACTTAGTACTTGTATCTCATAATTTATCACTAAGGTTGACTGGGGTCAGTATTGCATGAATTTCCTTCATCAAATCCTACCCTCTTTAATACTCAGAAGGTCAAAGACAGTGTGCAATGTCTTAAAAAAAAAAAAAACTTTGCATAAATATAATTATGCAAATACGTTTATGAAAAGACAGATTTATGTCTTCAATATTAGATATTTGATATTGACTCAAAATTGAAATATTTCTCAAATCTATAGATAATGCTTCTTTATCCAGGGGCCTTAATTATATTTGCCTTGATCAATGCTCTTTCTGTAACTACATGTATAAAGAAAGCTCTTGATGAAACAAGATATATAATAGTTTACACAAACCTGGGATTCTCCCCTGGATTGCTGTGTATTATAAGATGATACAACGATAGAAACTCTTAAGATAAGATAATCTTTGGAAGCTGGGAGATCTTCCTGAATTGCAGGGAATAGCTTTGTGTTAACTGGGGCTGTGACTCATCTCTATCTATAAAAAGGATTATTTTTCCTACCTGTAAAGGAACCCTTTTATATTTTTAGACCTGGTTAGCATCTGAATACATATCATCAGAAATAAAGGAAGATTCATACTGTTTGGAAGGGAATCCTTTTAGTTTTATAAACCTGAATAATTTATTTGTACAAATCATCAGAAATGAAGGACAGTTTTATACTGTTTTTGAAAGGAACCAATTAAGTTTTGTAAACCTGGATGGTATGTTAATACATATCACTGGGAATACTGGCTATTTTATACTGTTCTTGAAAGGAACCTTTTTAGTTGCACATCAAGTGTTTTGTCAGTGATTTTTCCTGACAACTGTTATAAGCTACTGAAATCCTTGCATCTGATTGGCTGAGAGCAAATTTGTCGGTAAAATCACTGACAAAACACTTGATGAAACGCTCCCCTGGGACTAACTTAAATATATGTCATCAGGAAGAAAGGATGTTGTTGGGGTATTTTAGTTGCCTTGATACATAGTAAGTGTATTGGATTGCTGTGTATTATAAGATGATACAAGGATAAAAACTCTCAGATGAGATAATCTTTGGAAGCTGGGAGATCTTCCTGAATTGCAGGGAATTGGCTTTGTGTTAACCGAGGCTGTGACTCATCTCTTTCTATTGACATATCATCAGGAATAACGTAAAGGATTTTTCACAAAGTCTTTTGGAAAGAAACCCTTTCAGTTTGATAGACTAGGGCCCCGTCTTATAAAGAGTTGCGGTTGATTCAAATTGCTTGCAGCTCGATATCGATCACAACTCTGTACTAAATAGAACAGAGTTTGTACGTTTGCGATTGATTAGAAGACTTCAGAGTAATCCAGATCGATTGCAGGGTCCAGGTCTATAACATTCATCATGAATAAAGCATATTTTTTTATACTGTTTTGGAAAGGAACCATTTTAGTATTATAGACCTTGATAGTATCATATAAGATATCATCAGATATAGAGAATGTTTTATACTGTTCTGGAAAGGAACTTTTTATTTTTATGGACCTGGATTGTATTTTAATACACAACATCAGGAATTAAAGGGGAAGTTCACCTGAAGATTACTTGAGTTTAAAAAATGCAGAAAAAAATAAAGAAAAATATTGGCGAAGGTTTGATGAAAATCGGTCAAATAATAAAAGAGTTATGAGTATTTAAAGTTTTGGATTCGTGACGTCACATGCGAGCAGCTGCCCATTGGTCATGTAATAAATATTCCATATATTCGCATTTTTTTTTACGTTCCACGATAAATTAATATTGTTTCTTTTCAGAATCTAGTATTGAATAACATTTCTGACAATATATCAAATGCACAGACGAAAATATTCTAAATTTTCTGAGAAAACTGTATTTTATGGAATATTTATCACATTACATAATGGAGGAGCTGCTCGCATGTGAAGTCACAAAATCAAAACTTCAAAAGTCCATAACTCCGTTATTCTTTAACGGATTTTGTCCAAACTTTCGCCAATATTTTTCTTTATTTTTTCTGCATTTTTTAAACTCAAGTAATCTTCGGGGTGAACTTCCCCTTTAAGGATGTTTTATACTTTTTGAGATGGGAGCCTATCGTGCAATTGATTTTACAACATTTTTCTCGAACTGTTTGAATTAGTTCTCCATGTTTTGTTGAAAATTTTAAGAGTTCAGAAGGTATCTGTCCAGGCCTTGAAATCAGCTTTGTCACATACACATGTAGAAAGTAATAAAATGTGAAACACTGAGAAAAAGCCTTATATTTTGTTTTATGATCTGGTCCACCAAAGGTGGAGTCCGGATCACCCAAATCTAAATCATTCAAATCTGGTTCCCGAAATGAGAACCAAACTTTTAAGTTAGTATCGTCTCGAGCCATGCCTTTAACGAGTTACCATTACTGCATTTTGTAAATTGATAAATTTCTACAAGGTTTCACACTTTTCACCTTCATAGTGGCAAATATCAGTTACACACATACGGTGGTTTGGCTGTTAGCTTTTCTATGCCAGAAATCTTTAAAAAATCAAATGTAGGTGTTGTGAGCATGATTTTTAAGAATGTTATATGTGACAGCCATCTGGCTTTTATCCCACTCTTATTAGTCATTAACCAACCCTGAATTAATATCCAGGGTAACCAATTACAAAGGTTGCATGATGAACTCTTGGTGGCGCTTTAGACTGTCAATCCTCGGTCCAGCTTGTCCGTATGGGTCTCAAATTATAACAGCCTCCCTATTTAAATTTTTTGCTTCCAGCATGAAAAGCCCTGTGTAAGGTGGAAAGAATGAGAAATGATAGTTGAACACTTGTCATTATGTTTGAAAACTTTATGATTGTACAGTACTTGGGATGACTTCACAATTGTCTTCCTTTGAAAACCTGCCTATGGTCAAGATAGAAGCCTGTTTTACTGTTACAATTCATAGAATATAAAGAAGAATTTGTCTTCTGGTAGGGAGAAGGATTTTAACTTTGTGAAAAGGATATGACAGACCTAGCTGCCAAGTCTCCTGATGAATTTATGTCAACTCTAACAAGCAAATTTTTAACATATCCCTGATGGCAGAAATAGTCTCTCCAATGGTTTGTATGCATTTAGTTGAAATATCCCTGATTTGTCATTTCGATCTCACTGATATCTAGATGTAAATGTTGGCAGCTCTGATATGAGTTTAGGCTCTTCTGGTACTCAACTTGCAAGAGAGTTTTGATTTCAAATGAATGGGGGGTTGGAAGGAGTGGGCCTCGTACTATCCGATGATGTATGTGAGGACAGAGTGAGCAGTGGAGAGAGCATGAGTCATACAGAAACATCTAATCTTTTGCTTTCATTGGAATAATTTCTTGTTATTTCAAACAATCCCCATGGTTTTGTGCAATCATTATACTTGCTAAATAAGGCTATAAAATGTGTCACTTTCATATTATCTGTAGCTTCAAGCACATTTTTCTCTTCAAAATATATATTTGCGGAAGCGCGGCAGCTGTACCATATGAATTTGATAATACACTGAAGTTTTTCAGCATTCACTATTTTCTTGTTTACAATTGATTTGCCCTAGATTTAGTCACTTTGATCAACATTTTGGCACAAACAGAAAAAAATCAGAGGTATGGATTGAAAAGGAGTTATTTCTAGAGAAAGATTGAGAGATAGAGAGAGAGAGAGAGAGAGATTGGGATGGGGAGAAAGAAAGGGAGAAGAAGTTAGGGAGAAGAAGTTAAGGAAAAAAGGATAAAAGGTGAAATTAAGAGAGAGGGAGACAGAGAGAGAGAGAGAGAGAGAGAGGGGGGGGGGGGGGGGGTTAGAGCAGTGAGGTGGAAGAGAGTTGAAAGAGGTATAGAGACAGAGAATGAGAGGTACTGTTTAAAATGCTTGGGTAAAGGGGGCTGAAATTTGTTAATGCCCAGCACATACATTAAAGCTGGAGGCATGTTTCAAGGACTACAGCTGAAGTGTATTAATCCTGAATATGATCTTTATAAGGCGATTACTTCCCTCAGTGGAAGTATGCTCAGCTGTGGAGTATAAACTCTTAATCATCAAGGGGATTTTGGAGTAAAGAGGGTAATTTTTGGATTAGGCATTCATAGAGGTTATTGGGAGAAACATGAATGAAAGAAATGATGGTGATCTGTCAGAAACATACTCAGGCACTCAGCCAGGAGGGCGATGGGGTGGTCCCCCCCCCCCAAAAAAAAAACTCCAAGTGAGAGAGAAAAGCCTAAAAGGTGCTACGAGCCATTTTCTTTCTCTCAAAATTTGCTAAAACGTAAAAGATTTTGCGCGGGAGGGGGAAACTCCCCCCTCCCTGCACCCACCCCTGTTACATACAGTGCAGTTTTGCGTCGAAATAACTGAAAAAGGTGCTACGAGCCGTAATCTTTCTCTCAAATTTGCTACACTGTCAAAGCTTCGTGCGGGAAGGGGGAAACTTCCCCCTCCCTCATGCTCATCAGCAATTTTGCATGTTTTGCGTACTCACAACCACCCTCCCTAAAATTGAATCCTAGCTACGCAGTTGAACATACTGATAATAATAATAATACTGATAATAATAATAATAATGATAATAATAATAATAATATAATATAATAATAATAGTAATAATAATAATAATAATAATAATAATGATAATAATAATAATAAAAGACACTCTGATAATCTTGTTTAAAAGGACAGTAAGAGAATCAGTGAAAACAAATTCTCCATTCGATGTTGACTTTCCAGAAACAGAGAAATGAGGATCTTCCATTTTAATAATTCATTTTCCAACATGTACCATGAATGAAAATAAAATGAGTATGATATCATGTGAAACATTTTACAACTTATTTGTAAATGTTGAGAATTAACTGAACATTTTTATTTTTTGCTCTCTTTCTCTCTTTCTCTCTCCCTTTTTTTTCTCTCTCTCTCTTTCTCTCTCTTTCTCTCTCTTTCTCTTTCTCCCTCTCACTCTCTTACCCTCCCTTTCCCTCCCCCCCAACTCTCTCTCTCTCTCTCTTTTGCCTCCCTTCCTCTTTGTTCCACATCTCTCTTCCTCTCCTTTTATTCACAACCACACCACAGAGCTATCTACAGAGTATCCATGATCACCTCTCCCCTGAGATGCAACGTATAGCTTCCATCCAGCACATCCCATCCGAGCCTGCCATCCCATTCACCGACTCCAACACCAACACGGATACCATGACGACCCTTCAGACTACCATGGATGAAATCCCCTCCAAGACCATTGATTCCATCGAGGGGATGACCAAGGTGGAGGAGGGGGAGATTGTGGAAGTATAACGAGAAATATTTGTCGTGAGGATGAACCCTCCATCCCCTTATCACAATCCATCATCAGCATATAGTTACCATGACAAACCCTCAAATTACCATGGATGATGTCCCCTCCGAGACAATAGATTCTATCGAGGGTACGACCAAGTTGGAGGAGGGGGAAACTGTTAACGTATCTTGAGAAATTCTGGTCCTGAAGCTTAGTGTTGATGATATGAACCTCTAATCCCCTTCCCACAATCTACCATCAACATCGTTACTATGACAACCCTCCCTACCACCAATTATGAAATATCGTTTTGCACAATCGACCCCGGTTGTCTGATTATGAGGTGGAGGAAGGGGAGAATATTGAAGGTATGACAAGATTGATTGTATAAGAGTGACATTTTTTATTTCAAATTTATCTCAGAGGAAGTGGAGTCCAACATAGCCTGTGCGATATCATCCATCAATTTGACGTGTAGGAAAAAAAACAAAAGTGAGCATCCCATATGCTTTGGAATACTTGTTCTTCTGTTTAAAGTGAGGCTTCTGATTCGTGAAGATAACTATGGCGTATTGCAAGATTTTTAACTGCACTTCATCAACATCTGGAATGATAGCAGTGGGATTTATTTATGATAAATCCGAGGTACACTCAGCAAAGCAATGTAAAGAGTAATCATGAACATCATCTACTCTTCATGATGAGGTTGAAATGCTGTGTTTAATGCAACTATTAGAGGGAAGGTTAAGTTCTGGGAAAGGTAAAAAATAGTTTGTGAGCTTTCTTATTCTTTTTATGTTACTTCGGAAGATTATCATAGTAGAAATGTCCCCTGAAAAGGATTGCCCTTCAAATGCCCTCACATTCAAAATAGGAGAAGAAACGGGTGAAATGTTAGGGCCGAAAATTTATGTGTAGTCCCACATACACATTTCTGTGTGCAGTGCATGTGACTGTCAGCAGGATTGAGTCAATTTCTTATCATTTTCGTGCTTCTACAACCTTACAGCATGACCAATTCTCAATTGCTGTATAATCAACCTTTCCCAATTGCTTTGAGACAGTTTCTTTTACCATTGCAATCTCATGACCAGAACTCAACTTTATCTTGAAGATTAGCAACATAAACTGTAAAATACCTGGTAGCAACTTTGTTTAATATGACCACAGGAATGTGATAAAGATACACATGGAGTGTAAAATCGCATTATTTAAAAAGGAAACATTTCTGGGTGTTACTTGGCAGAATGTGGTTGTATGTTTGAGTGTTTGATACAGTTGCTTAATGATAACATGCTGTATGTTATATCATGAGGCTGGCATCCCATGTGAAGATACTACTGTACATGTATATAGTTAGAACATTCAATCTTTGGGAGTGCTATACACAAGACAAAAGTACTTTCAAACACTAGGTGCAAATATGTACAAAGAAAAGCATGCATTTTGTTTCTTGAGTGATGGTTATTACTTTTGAAAATTTAAAATGCTTAATTTGTAACAAGGTCTACTAAAACCAATCGGTAAAGAATCGGCTAAGAACATGTGGAGATGTAAATATTTTGCTGTCATGTGCCGAATGATGTGGATTTTCTGTATTTTCATTTGTAGTTTGTGGATACTTTTATACTACAGAAAACCAATGGTATGATTTAAAAGAAAAAAGTTATATTACTAAGTATTAATTGTCGGCTTGCATTTAGGAATACGAGAACTCTGTTGCCTTAGATATTTTAAAAGCTAAAAATCTGTCCATTTATTTGTGATGTGTGAAAAAGCTTTTATTTTACAGATAAGGATAAATACCAAGAGATGATATAGACAGATCTGTTCTACTAAGAATTATATCATCTTGCATTGAAATATGTTAGCTGCCTTAGATAGCTGTATTCAGAATTTGGTGAAAAGAAGAAATATTTGACATCTTGATTTATTAGAGCCTAGAAATCATTACATGAACCTGCCTGTAGTGAGTGGAATTATTCTTTTTGCAATGTGAAAATGTTCAGGTACAATTCTCTGCCAGATTATTACGCATATATTCTATCAAAGACAAATTTACTTGTATGACACAAAAATTTCCACGAATTGTGTTATTTTGTGTAGAGTTATTACTATTTAGTGCTTTTATTTGTGAGCTAATTTTGAAATATGACTTTGTTTGAGCTGTGCAATTACTATTGTTTATGGGGGTTATTCTTCTGTTTTTTATATGTATGTACATGTAGTATCATTGGTATATTGGCACTTTAACTCGTTGACTACTGAATTCTCCGATTCCCATAGGCTTAGTACATGGGTCACCCGGTTCCCGTCGGCAGTGGGTTGATACATGCTTGTCGTATTCTATTCAAAAATATAATTAAGTCGGTTTTAGTTTGTTGTATTGGTGGTGAATACATGTATAAGTGAATGTCATGGATTAATGTTGAATCAACATACTGTGCTGTTTGTTTTTGTATTGTTATGATTGTGAAGTATTGTTTTTGTTTTTATTTTGGTATGCCTTCACACAAGTGCACTTGTAAACTTTGGATCGGGACCATGATGCGTTCTGTCACTATAAAACCAATAACCTGTTCAGACTAGAAGAAATTTATATGAAAGTCATATGAAGGAAACATCATGCAAAGAATCATCGTGAAGTAAAAGGGGATGGCCAATACAAATAACTGTTAACAGAGAGTTCAAATTTTGCCAGTTTGTATTCAAGAAAATGGTGGATTCAGGAACATTATATTGTCCAAATAATTTGAGAGAATAGTCAATACTAGCCTGCACTGTAACGCGGACAAACAAGAAAACACCTGGCATATCATGGTGGTACACATACACTTACTTTGTCACTGTGAAATGATTAACATTTAAAATATTAGACAGTAATGAGAGAAGGGCTGATATTTTATAATTTTGTATGCTTTTTTTATGACATGCCCTTTAGTTTCTTGCCAGTATCTAAAACAAAATAGGTGTTAAACGTTTCCTGCTTCAAATCCTACATTTATCTTCAAATTTGTGGCTTAACCTTTGAGGGTTCCATTGGAGAACTTCCATGATTATGGTTATTTTATTTGTATTTTTTGAAATTTACTACTTTGTTTTGTATGCATGATCTGAGTAATACTATAGTTTTGACTATTGAGCAAGTACTTACTATTTGGGTCATAGTAGTCTCCAGTGTTGAAAATAATATGCTTATGTGTTATGCTTTCCCATCACGTTTCAATATTCCCTTTCCAAACCTTTCCAGTAGGCCTACATGCATGTATCTGATCACAGAAGATGAATGATGTCTTCTATGTTCCCGTTAGGCAGTTTACAGAAGTTATTATTAGAACAATCTACCCATTATTTATGCTCCGTTTAGTCCATTTCATGCAAGAGTCAATTTGATGAGGACTGTGCATGTTATGTCGAAAGGGAATCTTGGCAGTAAAACACAGTGCATAGATGTCTGCCATTTAAAGTGACATGCTTAACATTTTTAGCTCTTACTAAACTTGCAGATCACTCATTCTGTTGTAAGTAACTGAAGACAGGGTTAGGTTTCAGTAATGCTGTGGAAGTATATTATTTGCACATGTCCATTGTATTTTCATCAAAGCTAGAAGTGTTTGTTTCATTTATAACTGAAGAAATTTTCATATTCAAGGAAAAGGGAAGGTTTTGTTGTAGGTTTGTTTCTTCTTTTTCTTTAGGGTGAACAAAAAGAACTGCTTCTAAAAATCATGCAATTTATTTTGAGCAACATTTTTACTCAATTGATATGTCCTCACTGTCCTGTATTTTGGTTTAGGGTGAAACATGAAATAAAAGCTATACTGAGTCTGACATTTGTATTCTGATTTGAACCCACTGTAGAATGAATACAGATAGAGGGTTAATACTGATTGTAGAGATAGGCAGACCTTTCCCTATGGATATCGCCATATCATCACGAAGATACAATCTTTATATCTCCTTTAAAATATTAAGGAAAGAAAAGGTCACCAGGTGATATGAGAGTTTATTGTACATGCCTTTTAGTAGTGATAATTATTGTACCTTTACCACTTTTAATAACTAACAAATGCTGAAATAATGGTCTCTTAAAGTATAACTGAAGTTGCTCAAAACTTATGTCGTATGCTGGCATTTGGCACATTCCTTGTAGAGATGGAGCTGCTGCTGTATAAGCCTTTTCTCCTGTTTGCTACCGGAAGAGTGCAAATTTCTACCTGGGACATATTCTGAGACAAATTTTTGCAAATATTGTGGAGCGAGACCATTAACTGCCTTCCTTGTGTGGAGTAAGATTTTGAATTCTACTCTTTTGCCTACTGGTAGCCAATGAAGACTTTTGAGAACTGGGGTAATGTGGGAAAACTCAGATTATCCCGTTTGGAATGAAATTGATAGATAAAAGACCCATGTCATGCACGACACCATGGACGACAACCTGCACGTAATCACCTTATAATTTTGTATGTGAATAAAGATGTTCAGTCTACATGAGAGAGGTCCCCTACCTCTATAATCATTTGATCACATGGAGCCCTCATGCAATGTACATACGGGATGTGAGTTCAATCTTACCGTCCTTCGGGGCAACGTTGCGTCTGGGACCGGCGGCTTACTTCCTACTCTCATATGACACAGCGTGAATCACGCCCATGTAAGAGAGAGACAGGGGGAGGGAGAGAGATGGAGGGATGGAGAGAGTTGGTTGTCTTGAAAGGTATCTGCTGCAAACTCATGCTGCCGTCTGTGACATTTAAAGATAAATGTGCACATGAACTCGGCGTAGCTTTGTGCATGGTTTCAGGTAACCTTGAACAGAAAGGTAGTTTGAAATATAGATCTGTTCGAGATTTGACGGCCTGAATTTGTCAGCTGCCCAAAGTATATCAGTCACTTCTGCCTGCATCAAATGACAGTCTGTGTCAAAATATAAGGAATGTTTTAAAAGAAATAAGATAATATTACAGGCATTGAAAAAAAATGTACATACATGTGGGGTAATGAGAATGTGCCCCCTCCTTCATTAATGTATGATAATTTAGTAATCAATCCACACCTTGTGATGTGATGTAATTTAATTAACACAAAATTTTGTCTTTATTTTTTCTCTACTCATTCATAGGTAATTTCTAACCATTCTGAATAATATACCGCTCCGTAAGGATGAACATGAATTCACTTTCCTCTGATATGATGAGAGATAATGTAACATTCCATTATCTAGTACAACTGTTCATGAAATCAATTTATTCTGGATTATGTTACAGTGTGTATAGTTTCAAGATGCAATGAAGTGTGTACAAATTTATTTGTTATGGTATTATTAACCCGTTCAAGACAGGAATTATTTAAGGGCTACATTGATCACATTCTGTTCTTCAAATTGGCAACAATAATATTTTTCTTTTAGTGCTACATGGTTCTAATAAATTGTAATGTCTTTGAAAACAATATCCATAGTTAGGAATTTTGTCGACCAGTTGAAAAAATTGCCAATTTTGATAAAAACAATGATTTTGAACTTCTTAATGTGTTGCCAATTTAAGGATTTTAAAGCTTATTTTCCTTTTTGAAATTCCTGGCATCAAATGCAGCACAGTCATGCAACAAAAATGGACAATGGACAAGAGAAATTTCTCCTCTTTCTTCTCATGCATCTAGTATATTTTTTAGAGCTCTGAATCAAAAGTTATTGAGCCAAACCACAAAATGTGGTCAATTGTCTTGAAAGGGTTAATATATTAATGAGTACCAGTCAAGGTGCATTCTGTTTTGCATACCATCTAATTTGTAATCATTTGATTGCAAATTAAAGTGAGAAAGTCAAGATATTTTGTCTACTTTGTTAAGAAAAAGCTTGCAATGGAAAGAAAGGGGAATCAGTATATAGACGAAGGCTCACCTATCACTTTGTATTAAGTAATCCTTTACTGTTATTTAGATTATGATACCAAATTATTACAGCTGATAAATGGCTACAGCTAGCAAATGAAGTAGATTTTTCAAGTAATGCGATTGGATAATGTAAATCTTGAATGCTGAGGAAGCATTAGATCATATTGATGGGTAGCATTACAACATACACAAAAGGCCGAGCGAGATGATACTAGTAATTGAGAGGAGCACTTGAAGCCAAATGTTTACACAAAATCACATATCTGGAAAGCTTAGCTATTAAATTTGATGGTTATCATGTGCAGGGATGGAATGGGGCGTCTTCTATAAATACACAGCCGCAATCAGTAGCCTGAGTGGCACCGACGTCATACTACGCTGTTCCCAGCTCCAGTGTGCATTCAGACGTGCAGTAAATTGTTATCAGGCACCTCAACATTTATCGCTCCTCTTCAGTGGCGTAGCTGTGGAGGGGCTCGGGGCATGTGCCCCCCCCCCCAATTATAAAGAGAGAAAAGGAAAGGAGAGGAGGAAAAAGATGAGATCAGAAGTGGAAAGGACCCTGTCCCACACGTCCCCCAATCAGTAAACTTTTAAATTTGCAATTCATTCACAGAGTAACACAGATGCCCCCTCCCTCATGATCATGGTGCCCCCTCAAATGTCTAAACCCATGCTATGCCTCCGCTCCTCTTCATAGTATCACTGCCAAGTCTTGTTTTGATTGCAGGATTCTCTGTAACTTGATAATGGAAGAGCAATAATGTCTTCTGTCCTTAAGGAGAGGAGCCTCAGGCTTTGCCAAAATAGGATAGGCTTCGGTACATTATTGTTAACTTTCTTGGGAAGGGGGTATCTGGTTCTAATGCCAATCAGCAGAGCTTCAGTCTTGGAATTCACTGGTTCTGTTCTGTTTTTAGTTGGATTCAAATGTTTATTTAAGTATCTAAGATAATGTTTCTGACATCTTAATTTGACATTTTGAATTAAATCAAAGAGGTGGATTAAATTAGTCATAACGTAATATTTATTACAACAATTTATGACATTATATCATGCTCCTCAAAGATAGATAGTTTGGATTTGGAATATTAATACTCAGATGTACCATAATCTTGATTCAAGTATTCATGCACAATACACGTTTGGATATGGAATATTAATATTCAGATGTACCATGATAATCTTGATTTAAGTATTCATGCTCAATACACGTGTACATTCTAACTTTGATGATGATGATGATGATGATATTAGCAATCTTTGACTGTGCCATTTTGTTGTAAATCACACAGGGTTCTGCTACAATAGAAATAGCCATCTGGTATGGGAATTCTTTAATAAAAATGACATTTGTCAACCTTCCCCGTATGAATAGGCAGGTGGAGCCAGACGTAGTCTCAGTGAACAACCGTTGATAGAAGAGACCGAAGCTTTCGATCTGGGTTCTACTTTGAAGAAAAACGTCTTGTATTCATTGAGAAGTGACTATGTGCTGTGTTGTATTCTATTGTATGTGCCATATCATTTCATGTGTTATACTGCCAGGTGCTTAACATTCTTGACCAGTTTGAAATTCATATCGACAAGAAATTTTGACTTTGACTAATGGAAGTGAAGTGCATTTTGAGAGAAATTGTCTAAGACTTGTGTTGAAGTGTTGATTGTGTATGATTGATATTAGTCTTTATGTATATTAGGGCCATTTGGATTCAACAAGTAATAAAGTTGTACTTAACTATAAGTCATATATAACAAAAGATTTGCACACCTTCAACTTTCATACAAACTGATGTGATATAATGATTACTAATCAAATAAATATCAAACATTTAACAGAATAAGTATTTTCATAGTAGCTTACAAGAAAGCATTCCTTCATGTAGAAATAAAGTTGAAGGTAATCTATTATAGTAAATTTGTCATAAGGGTTAAAGGTTAAATTCTTTGTTGATATTACTCCTTGAGTTTTATATTATCTGCAATCTTCTCCTTTTTCTGATTAGAACCGTAAAATTCCTTTCAGTTTCATTGTAACTGGTGTGAAACTATTGAAAATATTGTTTCAATGAAGTGCGGAGTAAATATAACCTGGCCAAATCATGACACGTTCAGTGTGAAGAAGAAGGAAAACATGATGTAGTTTACGGTTATATTAGAGAACTGAAAAGCTTACCGTACTATTGAAAATCTGTTGGAATGCTCGAACAGACCGTATTCAGATAAGCTTACGCCTTTTTTTTTCTCTCTCTCTCTCTCTCTCTCTCATTTTTTTTCAGTGAATTATAGGAAAATATGTGAAATATATCGCAGAAATCTTTTTGTGTTGTGAAATTCATCAAAGAGTTATGTGCCTGAAAATGCTGTGACAAGGGTATTCATTTTTACTTTGTTTTCTCTCATTTTTTTTTTATGTCTGTATGAATATATTCGTAATATATAGTAGGAAAGATAGGAATATCCCATTATTGCTCATTTTTTGTACTGCCTTTTTATTTTATTTTGCATATTGCTGGTGAGCTATGGAATTATTGGATGAAGAATTTTGTGTAAATATCCATGCTGTATATATTTCCTAATAAATGATTATCAGCAATTGGTGTATATTTATAATGCAATAATTGTTTGTATGGTCTTATTAGTACTGTGGATGCGACTTGTTTTACTTGCAAATATTGTGATACGAATAGGCGATGTCACTTGTGACGAGGAAGAAAAGATGGAAACAGGGACAGACAGACAGACAGACAGAGAGGGGAGGAGATACATTGAAGGGAAGAGAGAGAGAGAGAGAGCTTGAAGACATGAAGGAGGGACAGACAGAGCGTTGATAATCAGGAAAGGGGGAGGGGGGTGGATGCAATAATGCATAATCTAAAGGGAAATTTTTTGAGAGTACAGGAGAAGATGGTAAAATTACACAGGGAAAATATAGAGGGTTTGGAGGGAGACGTAACCTAAATTATGCAGTAGTTGAAAATTGAGAGATGAACTTGAAAAGAAGGTACAGTGCCCCGTTTCATAAAACAAGTTATCAGTAACAAGTTAAAGTAACAGTTATAAGCTACTGAAATACTTGCATCTCATTGGCTGAGAGCAAATTTGTCATAGAAATGGGCCAGTTGTTATTGATAACAAGTTTTATGAAACGGGGCCCAGGTGTAGATTGAAAAATGGTCACAGATCATTATTGTTTTGATTCGTTTATTATTGTCATTGAGTGTTTATATAAAGTTGGGATATTTACCATCAAAGCAGGATTTAACGAAACTAAACCAGCGAAAAGAGGAAAGGAAGAGAGATTGTGTGATATTGAATTCAGTATCAAAAATATTTGAGATGGGGTCATACCGCATAAATTAAACCTCAAGAATTATGATAAGAAACAAAACGACACCGAGACATAGGGGGTCTGTCGATAACAGCGAAGATCCCTGAAGAAAACAGAACTTTTCTGTTTCGGTGTCTGTAGTTTATCTATGGTTGATAGAACATAATCATAATTGAAGTAGACGGGCATTTTATCTGAATTCCCTTTCAGAAATGACTTTTAAAATTGACATCGCATGAGATGTGCCAGCGTGAGGAAATTACACAACGTCGGAGAATTTGTAGGAACTCAAATAATTGAACAGCATTTCGCATTCCATGACTAACTTGGAAAGAGCGATAAAAATTCTGGCGCTGCGGAAAGCCCAGTCATCGAAATAAATCTCTCTAATGACACACAAGTGAGGATTGAAACAAGAAACACCATTCATCACTCGGCGCTCTTTGATACTCTTATATGTCAATCTTTGCCGCTTGATCCAAAATAATTGTCAGTGTAATGCTGGAGAAGACAAATGAATTATTGCAAATCATGGAATCGAAATAGTCATAATTATGCGGGGCATTAGGGTCAGTAAGATGAGAACGATCGATTGAATTTAGCAGGGTGGAAATCAAAACAGAACTAGAAAAGATATTTACTGTGGGGTACTATTTTCATAACAATTTTGAAGGAACAGAAAAGGATGTAATCGTAAATTTCTCGAAGGGGTCGACGTCTTTGGCCCCAAAATATAAAGCGAGGAAACTAAAATCTAGACACTTTAATACAGTTAGAAATGTAATTTTGTCATCAAAATATAGTACTGTAGAAATAGCATATGGATCGGGCTATGGGATCGGGCGGATCACAGCTAGTGTTAACCTCCTTATTTACAGATTATTGAACTAAGCGCTCATTCAAATGTGCATCTTCAGAAATAGATGCTATGCTACTTTAAAGTGTTCTTTCAATCCGAACCTCTCCCCCTCATTGGAAGATTCATTTGAAATTAGCATCTCGAGTAGTACATCTTGTGAAAATGAAAATGATTTATTCCAAATTTAAATCTACACAAAATGTGTCCTTTGACTGATTTCCCCACTATAAGATGCCCTCTTTTCTTTATTTTTTTACTATTTTTTTAAAATTCAGTTATTAATTTTTTTATTTCATTTTATTTTATTTTATTTTTGGTGTGTGTGTGGTAAATTTGCATGACTTGCCCCTTCTACTCCGGAACATGGAAACCATCTGTCGATGGGTATAATTATAGAATCTCATCTGGGGTGTAGTGAAGGGGCCAGCGGAACGCCCCCGCCTCATTTTAGTGCCCCATATTTCACTTTAAGGAATCCCTATATCCACCAAAAAAAATCAAAAAGAAGAACCCATATGTCATAATCCACCTCCCCCCCCCCCCCCGAAAGGGGAGTCCTGGATTGCAAGCCCTTTTCGATAATTTACACAGTATATACATGTATTTGTCTTTATTAGATTTCTCATATTCTTTTTGAAAATTGAAGCCCTACAAATTTCCGTATATATTGTCATGCATAAATCGGATTTTTTTTTTTTTTTTGCAGGCATATGCCTCCGTTTTATCATCATATCTGTTCTTTATGAATAAAGTTAGCTACATCCTTCAATGAACAGATTTTCCCCCAATAGCCCTTCGGCTACACTTCCCGCCTATTTTCTTTTCCAAGGGCGTTTCAAGTTCGTAACCATTTTGCAGGGTTTCGGTTTCATAGCTCCGAGGTGCGTTTCATTAGGGGTGGCGCGAAAACGAGGAGGGAAAAGAAAGAAAAAAGTGGGGGAAAGACGGTAGATAACATTAGAAAAATATGACGTCACCACACTCTCTCGAGCGAGATGCAGACGATCGTGATAGTGAATGTCGCGTGATCGCCTAAGGGCGCAGATGTTGAGAATTGAGCTCGAAACTCACCCTAGTCAGGAGTGAAAATTATCCGAAATGAAGAAATAAGAAAATCGAAGATTTCCTATAAAACCTCTCACCTCTATAGTAACCTAAAAACTTTAAGTTCACTCAGGATTAATTTCAAATAAAGTAGGGCATTTCATTATTTTAATGTTTAAATATCAGCCTGGCGAGGATAATTTCTTCCAGCATATATGAAAACGCTTCAAAACATGCATTAATGGCGGGAATAAGATTAGGAGTCTTATCCTATACATGCCAGTAGGACCTAATATGCTCGGACTACCAAATTTAACAGGTTTTTATACCAAATAGTTGTTATTTTTAAGTGATCTGCAAAGACTACATGCTGTTACATATATTTTCATACCCATTTTGAAGCAAAGTTTTCATGCTGCAAGATGTAAGGTCTATAAACGTTGCACGACAATGCCCCGGCGACAATTATTCCGGGGTTAACACCCGACACTAACCGAAGTCTTTACTTAAACCTTGGACCAAACACTATACCAGATCCTAACCCTAAACCTAAAATCTAACCTAAAACCAATTGCAACACTAACCCTAACCCTAAAGCCTAATAACCCTATATCTTTGACGAAACAGAGTCCCATGCAATATTGTCGTAGACGCAAAATGTTGGAGCACCACAATGAAACATCATCTTCCATTGAACAACAACTTATCTCATTTTACGACAAACTCTCAAAGTCTCTCAAACAAACTTTTTTGTTTCTGAAACAACAAAACAACAAACGTATCACGAAGGCGGAGTTGGGGGCACCGCCATCCACCTGCCTATGTTATTTTTAGCACGCGGTTTTCGAAGTACTGCAACTTTTATATAAAATGACGGAAGTATCTATTGAGGAAAAGACCTCGGCACAAAGATGAGTTAATTCCAGGGATGTCAAATAAATTTTGGTCATGCAATTCGTGAGAAAGATCAGTAGCCGTGGATTTAGCGAAGTCGATAGGCCTACTTGGTCAGTATGATGGGTATGTCAGCTAAAGCTCTGGCAAGGCTGATCGATTTTATGGAAACACCCTTGGAAATGTTATCTCATTTAAGTTTGAAATAGGACCAACTGAAACACATATAACATGATATCCAAAGTTTTTCAACAATATTCCTGATAACTGTAATACCATGAAACCTAGAAGACGTAAAGAGACCCTGACTTTGTTTGTTGAAATTATAGACAGGCAGTTTCGAGTTTCGACGCTCTCTTTAGAAAAAAAAAAGTGTGAACGAAATCTTTTAGAATTTTAGAATTATGCCCCGCCCTCACTGAAAAGCGGAATGAGAGAGGGAGACAGGTAGAGGAAAGAAAGAGAAAGGAATGGAGAGGGGGTAACAGGAGATGAGAGAAACCTTCCCCGAACCCTCCAGCTAATCGGAGGTCTTGTTAATTCGTATTTCAAATAGTAAGACTGCTAGTGCCCCCCCCCCATGGTGCCACTGCCCCCTCAATGACTGGTCCCATACGCCAATTTTTTTAACCGTCTTCACTTGCATGCATGGGTCGCGGAACTGGGGGCTGCAACCCCTTTCCCCCATTCTTGTAAACACGTTTCATATTGCTTGTGTAGTAGACTTGAAAAAGCTTCACATAATAATGCTCGTTTCACATGCTCACCCCCCCCCCCCCCCCCCGGCCCCAAATACACTTTCAAAAACGTTCCGCGACCCCTGGATTTTGGACATTAATCCGTTAGTGACATGACAGGGGTTATTTCAAGGCTCGTTTGTATCTATTTGGGATCTCGACTCGAGATATCAATAGCTTGAAGGACGGTTATTGTCACGGTAGGCTCATACAGAGTAATCCTGGTCATGTTTTGGACATCATCAACTTCTAAATTGCTGTTAATAGTCTTGTAATTCACCATGCTAATATTAATATTTGACGAGCCGTGACACATTAAAATGGCTACCTGCATGGTGACACGATTTTTTTTTTAATGTTTTTTTTAATTTATTCATTTTTTAAATTTTTTAATTTTATTATTTTTATTATTTTTTTTTTCTTTATTTATTTATTTTATTATTATTATTATTATTATTTTATTTATTTATTTTTTTTATTCATTTTTTTTTTTGGAGGGGGGGGGGGGGGGGGAGAGGTGGGGAACATTATTACACTGGTTTCCAGCCAAAATGACTCTCGAACAAGAGCCGTTAAACTAAACTAATCCTGAATAAAGATGATAGGCCTGCGTACAACAATTGATGATTAGGCCTCGCTATACTGTCTTCATGATATTCTAATTTGATATTTATGTATTGTTGTGGGTCCCCAGCATGGTGTACAAACTTCGTGTAAAACAATAACACTTTTTATTGCTAATAACTCAACAGCATGGTGTACACACTTCGTGGAAAACAATAACATTTGACACGTTTTATTGCTAATAACTCAACAGCGTGGTGTACACACTTCGTGGAAAACAAAAACATCTGACACTTTTTTTTATTGCTAATAACTCAACAGCTGAAACCCGTATCAGACTGAAGTTAGCCCATAACACGATAAAAACTACTTTCGAAAAATAAACTCAAGGGCAATTTCAAAGGCCTATTGTACTGCCCATAGAAATCAGGTTCGGATTACGTAATACGCCGTTGTGATGTTCGCACATTTCTAAAGGTGATAGACAGGGCTATTGAAATTGCCTTCAGTTGATTTTTCGAAAGTAGTTTTTATCGTGTTCCATGTAAAGTTCAATGATGTCAAGATTACTTGAAGTAAGTTTAATGGTATATCTGAATTCCTGCCAAGATCCAAGTAGAACTTCTTTTTTTAAAATGTTGATTAGTGTTACTTTGTTTAAATCAAAATATAAACATTCTCGTTTTCAACTCTCTAAAAGTTTAGGATAACTGACATACATTATGAGGACTTTACAAATAATCTCTGGCACACACCTGATGCCAAACGAACATTAATTACTTCTTTTCTATCGTGTTCAAATTATTATGTCAACAAAGTTCCTTCCAAGTCAAGTTTCGTGTCAATTACTTTCGCACGCGATCCACCGTAATACGAATTACCAACCTGCTAAGCAAATCCGTAATAAACACATCACGCACTGAATTCATTAAATATTTCCAAAAGTGCTAGGTGACACGAATCAGTCTATATTTGGCTTACAAAAATATTGGGGAAAAAAATGGAAAAATGATGACGCCGTGCCCTAATTCGCTCTAGTACGTGTTGAATCGTTCATGCCTTCACATGGGGCACCTTATCTGTATAATCACTGTGGCATTCCAAATACTGCTCATCGAAATATCGTCTAGATCTAGAAAGCATGATCGACGTCATCTCAGAATGAAGATATTCCATATTTCGTTCGTTTCATTTTTTAATCAACTATATAGAGGCATGACAAAATCAGAATATCTCACTTGCACGCACTGCTTCAATGATAATGTTGGCTATGCACTTTCCTTTTTTTAAAGTTATGTTCCATACATTTAATGAATGAATGAATGAATGAATTTATTTCATGTAATACTGCAGAAACCTGCCGTGGACATTACAATTGAAGGTACACATAGTTCGAATATCGAATATAGATATTATAATCAATAATAATTTCAGTGTAATCAAAAGTGAAAATTTACATTAGTCAATAGAAAAGGCAGTATCATGGGAGAACCTAAGGAAAAGCACAGATTGTTAAAACTATAGGTTCCCCAATAAAACAATCTACGTCACTTTACACGTTTTATGTATAGGCCTCTACTTATCTAGGGGCGGATCCAAGATTTTGTGAGGAGGGGGGGGGGGCACAATAATCTGAAAATTTTCTTCCAAGCAAAAAATAAGAACTATGTAAATAAGAAAAAAAAGTCACTATCTAAAAGGGGGAAATTTTGGGGATTGACTACTTCAGATAATATTATTATATTATGCCACTTTGGTTTCAAAAGGGGGTCACTGCCGGGTTTTTGTGGCACCCTGTGGAATAGATAGCCATATGTATGTAGACTTCTTCTTGCTCGCATCTTTCCTTCCTTAATGCGACAGATTCAAATGTGTCATAATGCCATATGATCGTGAATATTATTCGTAAATATTAAGCAAGAACAATTTCTATTACATTTTAATATTGATAATAAAATCATAAAATCCTTGCATTAACGTACAAGAAGATGGATTTTATATTTACCACACATTCATTTTCTAATCATCCATTTATGATCTGTTAAAAAAAAAAAAAAAAAAAAAACCTGTCAAACTTGGCGAAGCGTGTGTCCAGTCATTGAGGGCACTGTAATGGGGGTGGGGTGGGGGCTCACCGGTCTTACTCAATGAATGAAATGTGAACTAACAAGAAAACTAATTTCAATTCATTTCCTTTTCTCGTCTTATATACCCCCTCTCTTTTCTTTTCTTTCTTCTCTCCCCTTTCGCATATCGATGGGGGGGGGGGGGGGTGTCACCCCCTCGTAGCTACACCACTTACTGTGACCTTTTAATAAGAATCGACGATGAAACATCATGATCATTCATGATTTCATCAATCTCATGAAAAACAAGAGAACGCATAAAAGTGAAGTAATAATTTAGAATGAGGAGGAGAGGAGAATTTCCGTAGCTTCAGCCCCTGGGGCAATTATTCAATTTCATTTCAGTTCCTGAGTGGTATGATTTCGATCAATTTACACAGGCGACTGGAAAGTTCAAAATGAGATTGTTATCGGCCTCTCTTGCGTAAGTCGATGATTCGATTGGGGATGAAAAAACAAATGAAAGTACAATTTTCTGTTTGAATCAACTCAGGAGCATTACTTGGCACTGTCAGGAAGGTGATATGGATACGGTATGTGTGTGCATGTGTGGGTGGGGGAGGGGGGTATTTGCGGGAAAGGTGGCATTTTTGTTTATATAATGAAGATGATGATCATGATGTTGATAATGATGATAATGATGATGATAATAGTGATGGTGGTGATGACGATAATGATGATGATGATGGTGATGATTATAATGATGATGGTAGTTATGATGATGAAGACTCAGATGATGATGTTGATGATGATAATGATGATGATGTTTTTTTTTAATACGTTTTTTTTTTCTTTCTTTCTTTATATATAATATAATTTGCATGTGTTGTGTTTTATATTTCCCTCACTAGTTGATAATGATATATCCACTATATGGTCAGATGATACACTTATTATAATTCATTAAATATCATGTTTTCTTTACTAAACGCTAATCAGTTTTCTTAAAACTTTCTGGGATGTTTCACTTGTGTTCTAAGCTAAAGCAATTGATAACATAACAGTACGATCATGTCAAACGGTTGAACATTCCATCTCTTTCTTCTTGTAACTATATTTGTCTCTTTCTTTCAGCGTATAATCGTCTCCCCTCCAGTTCCATCGTACCGCCAACACCATCTCGTTAAGCATGATAAGTAGCGAGATTAATCGGTTGAGAGACACGTTATTTATTGATACCAAGGTTTATGAGTATTTCTACGGTTAGAATCAATCATCTTGGAGACAAGTTGTTCTCTCGTCATTAAGATTGATTTTTTTTAAGGAAAGCTAACAGATACGTGGAAAATTGAATATCAATCTAAAAGTCACTTTACACAATCAAAAACTTTTTTTTTTCAAAATCATTTAAAAATTCATTTTCCACACACCAAATCATGGGTGTCGATCCCTGGGGGGGGGGGGGTATATATATCCCCCCAAAAAAAGTTTGAGGTGGGGTGGATGGCCTGTATTATCATCCCCCCAATATTTTTTTATAAAATAAATAAGAATTATGATACATTAACTTAAAACTATCCTAACTCATTATGTTTCATCTTCAAATACCATCACATTCTTTGATGATCAGAAGTAAGGAAATAAGAAATGCCATAATTTCAGTGGGAAAATATGGAAGAAAATTTGTTCGCTCGCGTTGTTATTCTCAATTAAGGGGATCCGTCCATTGGCATAGATCCGGGCATTCCTGTTTTTCATTAAAAAACATTTTGGGATGCTCTAAAATGTAAGTTTTATAGACAGATTTTTGAAAAAGTCCCTGGTGTGGGAGGGGGATGGCCCCTCCCACACCCTCCCCCGCTCAGTCGCTTTGCTCCCTCGCCGGTCACTCCCCCCCCCCCCCCCCAATCATAAACACGGCACCCCCTGCACAAAAATATTCCTTTTACAAAGTTGATACAATTTAAAAAAAAAATGTTTTGTCAGGTCTGCAAAGAGTGTTTGGGTATGCAAAGAGTTAAAAACCTGCAGTAGAAGTGAATATGTTCAATATAAAACAACATAATGCCACGCCTCAAAAATATCGAGGCGCTAATTAAAACAGCAACATGCTTTTCAATCATAATTAGTCTTTACACAAATGAGATGATAAATCACTGACACGTTTTCTCTTCTTTTGGGAATATGCCTTGATAAACCTTTCAGTGAATTTTTTTAAAATGCGGTACGATTATCAGGTTTTTATATAAAACCGCAGGATGTAATCGCTTTCAGTGCAAGGATATAGAAATGGAAGCAGAGTTGGGGGGGGGGGGGGGGGTACTCGATCTTTATGCATCTAACCCCGCCAGAGTATTTCAAGGTCATAGATCTCCAAAAACTCTTACGTGAGAAAAAAGAAATGTAATTTTTTTTTTCATGGAAGGGGGTGCATGTTTGAAAAATCTTAGGGGAAATAGCCCCTATCCCCCACCATTACGCCATCATCACTAGCCAACCCGACAGTATTATCAACAAGTCATGTCATAAATATATCAATACACATATGACAAACATGAAATTATTTATGGCGTCCTCTTTATAACTATATAGGCCAAGATGAACAATACCGTGTCACTTCATCTCATATTGTTTTTACAGCGATTATATAAATACATGTACAGTTTTTGTGAGTGTTGAAAGAGGCTTATAGCGTTTTAAAGACTCTTTCCTCTTTTTCGGGCTGAAATCAAATCGAAGAGGGATTCAGGAGCAGAGTGACTCATATCGGATATGTTTCAGAAATTGGAGAACGAACGTGAGCGAAGAATGTATCAGGTCGAAATTTGGCCCCACCACTCATCTTTTACCGAACTGACGACAGGTTTTGACAACTGTTTTCTCATCAATAAACCATTCGCGTACAAGACGTGGAGAATTTGTAAATTTGATGCCTTTTAGAGAAAAGGTGGAATATACAATCCGAAGATGAAAAAGACCGAATTTGGAGCATTCTTGGTGACTCATGCGCCCTTCTTCACTCGACGCTGAAGAGCACTGAAAATTTACATAGTGACGTGTTGGGTATTTGTTGTTTATACAAATGAATTAAAGATAGCGCTGATTTTGTTTCCACCCATTTGTATGAATAATTGTCGCTAGAGCATGAGTCGTAGAACTAATATTTGAATTGATCTACATACACTTATACGTGATCCGGCCCAATTTTTTTTTATATATCTGTAACTTAAATCCCCTTTAACCAACCGTGCATAAAATGGATTTCAGTTACAATTGCATATAGCTTCAACCATCTCGAAATGTGGTGTCGATGAATTATCTCCCCTCCCCAAATAGCTCTCTCTCTCTCTACTTTCTGTTCTTACCCCATCTTCTTTCTCTATCTCGTTCTCTCTACTCCAACTCAGTTTTTCTTACTTATCGTCTCTCTTCATGCACCCCTCTTCTAATACCGACCATTTTCCCTCTTGATCGCCCTTCCATCCTCCTCTCAAACCTCTCATATCCCTCTCCCAAACAGCTTTCTCCACTCTCTCTCCTTCTTACTCTCTTTAGTTGTCTGTTCTCTTTATCTCCCTCTCTTTCTCTCTGCTTATTGTTCTTTCCAAATTATATCCATTCTACTCGGCTCTGGCTTTCTGCTTTTATTCCCAATCGTGTTCCTTTCATATCCTATTTCTGACTTGTGCACTATTCCATGTGTGTTATGTACATAACCTTTGAATATGTAAAATTATCCAAATGATATTCCCCATTTACTGAACCAGCCTAAATCATCCATCAATGGCCATGAATTAAAATAAAATCAACAATTGACACGCAATGTCAAAACAAAATAAATAAATAAAAATGAATATACAGGCATCCCAAATCTAATGCCAAAAGGGTGGTGTTCTTCCTTCATTGGTGAATCCACACTGGAAAACTGACAATATCTATTAATAATACTGAATTACTAAGCAACATTATGTAAATATTAAAAAAACAATGCTCATTACACAATGAGTGTACTCATACATGAAACAGGTCAATTTAATCTAAGATATATCTCTATTTACAAGGACATATTCGAGTGAAAGCATAGTTACATAACAGAAGTCAGTTGAATTCAATCTGAGATAACTCTCTATTTACAAGACAAATATATACACACACAATAAATTAATCCAATTCACATCCATTGTGAAGGAAGGTGTTGATATAGATTACATTAAAAAAAAATTAAATTGAACATGATTTCATACCCACTCATTTTTTTTCTGACTCACACATTATAACTCGCGGTCAACCAAAATTTCCATCTCATAGATCCAGAGATGTCATCCTTTCCAAATTGTGAATTATTTGGGGTGGATAAAATGAGAATATCATATCTGCTTAGATAACAGGCTACAGGATTAGCTAAGAAAATATCATCTCTGTTTAATGTGTATTCAATAGGTCTGCATTCATATAACACGGAAAAGATAGTATGAGTGCACAAGGGACCAGTCACTAAAAAAAAATAAAAAAATAAAAAAATAAATTGTACATTTTTAGAAGGCACAAAATCTTTCTTCCTCCAGTTATGATAATATCTATCAATTTTTAGTTATTTGCGCCACAGAAATAATAGAATTCTTATCATTCTTCTTGAAATCAGCATTACTATTCCCTTATTAAGTTTTTTTTTTCTTTGAAACTTCAAGAATGTTTACTGTATTAAAAAAAATTGTTAAACAATTAATCTAATTTTAGGAGCATTTCAAAATATGACGTAGCACCTTTAAAGTGATACCTGGATTAGATATTTGTAAACACTTGTGCTTTAAACCTGCACATGTTCACAAATGAAAATAACCCACTGCAGATTCTTTATTATAACAAAGATATTGTAGCATAATCAGTCATATACATGTACCTCGAAATGCAGCTCAGTAAGACCCGTAGAGGGCGATATCATTAATTATGAGTAGAGATCTTGTGAAAGAGATGGAGTACTAGTAGGAGAGTCGGTATCAAGCTGTGGTGGCATACGATTGTGCCATGATGCTCTGAATAAACGAAGGGCCCCCTTACAGCAGGATTGTGGCAGAATGCCCATGGAGAGGGTAGCTCTGGATGTAGTAGGTCCTCTCCCGGAGACGGAAAGAGGAAACAAGTACATCTTGGTAGTAGGAGACTACTTTACCAAGTGGATGGAAGCCTACCCGATAACAAATCAAACAGCTGAAATGGTTGCAAACAAGTTTGCAAACGAGTTTGTCTGCAGGTTCGGTATGCCTACAGTATGGATCAGGGCCAAAATTTTTAGTCATGCGTCTTTCAGGAAATGTGCCGCGTCCTCGGCATTCACAAGACACGTGTATGACTGACGAGACGTGGACCTGGTTCTGAGAGACTGCAAGGCAGAACGCTACCCCAGCAGAGCTCGGTTACGCCACAATATTTTACTGTATGCCACGAATATCTAAATCATCTGTTTGGAGCAAGAAGGGCATTAAGTTCCACCATTTGTATAGTGTGAACACTCTTCTGGCTCTAAACAGACGAAATGACAATAAAAGAAGCTTATCAGGAAGGATGGACAATGCTATTATGTCTCCAACATCAATGTTATTTCACAAACTTAAATAAGAAATTCACATCTGAATGCTTGCTGCCTGGCAAATTTTACTTGTATTTAAGATCATATTTTAGGTGTAGGAGGAGAAATCTAAGCTTATCACTCTGATTATCAAAACTGATTTAGTTTTCAAGCTTTAATTAAAGGATTGTTGTCTGGAGTAGGCTACATACAGCTGGGTATGACCTCATCTGATGGAATGGGGTGGGGAGAGCCATAAAGGCATCTGGGGTGGGGCAGATTTCAAGATCTGTTAGACTTAGTCTTCATGCCATAATTAAAGGATCATTGTCTTGAGTAGGCTACAAAGCAATGTACATAAAGCTGGGTGCGACCTCCTGGGGGTGAAGTTGGGCAGAGCTGTGAAGGGCTTTGGCCTCATGCCTTGATCTGCTATTCCTAGTCAAGGGCCCTATCTTATAAACAGTTTCGATTGATATCAATCGGCGCAACTCTGTAAAAAAGAAAAAGGAGTTTTTCAGTTCGTTACTGATAGGGGACTTGCGATGTCTGTGGATCAATCGTAAATCTTTATAAGACTGGGCCAAGTTCTCATAACTTTGTGCTTGTTGTCCAATGTCATACATCAAGAAGGTGACTGATGTCTCACTTGTGGTCAACGACCTCCCACAGGTTTGAAAGCGTGAAGCCGTCTTTGAGTTTCTCGATGGCCAGGCCGAGTTCTTCAGAGAAGACTGGTGGTCTATCCTTCTGTTTGTCACCATCAGCGAAGTAAGCCTACAAAACACACAAGAATATATAAGTGAGAAATGATACCCTGCAACAGCAGTTACATGTGCTGTGGCCTAGTGGTTCAGTCAAAAACTATAAACAGGTTATGAAGTTCAAATCTCTTCCACAACACTAACAGCCCTTTGACAAGATGTTAATCTATTTTTGACACACTCAACCCAGGTGTAGTAAATTTACTTGACCAAACAACATTATTACATTACAATATTTATTATTTACAACACGCCTATGATAAACAAATCAGAAATATAGATATAGTGGTAACTTGTTGCAAAGAGTCCTGATACAACAAGATTCCTGATATAACAAGGTAATTTTCATGGTCTTAAGGTCCTCGTTTAGCGAGTTTCCACTGTATATTACCAGAACTGGAGTTACCTTTAAAACATTAACTACACCTCCTTTCTCTCGTTCACTTTACAGTGCCATGTTCCTTTATTTTGGACTATCAAAATTCTTAATTTTTCTTTGTAGACTAACCGCAAAGGCATCCGACTGCTCATCCTCATTGACAATATCGATGTCATCCTGCACGTTCTCAATCACCAGTTCCTCCGCAGTTGCAGAGACATCATCGATCTCGAACTCGACGCCCAGTATAGGGTTTGTGCTGTACACCCGATGGAGGGACTGGATCTCTTTCACAACCTCCTGGAGTTTTTCAGCCGGGTCCAGGCGGAAACCAAGAACATAGCCTCCACTCTGCATGACAACAAAGGAGATATCAAATATTTAATTATACAGTGCGAATCAAAAAAAGAGCACACTTTAGAAATAAGAAATATCCCCCCCCCCCCCGACATAAATTTCACAATATCTGGACGACCTTTTTCTTATATACATGTAAGTATGGGTTTGGGTCTATTTTAATCGGATGACACGGGATAATAGGTCAATAAGGAACAAATGATTGTTTAAATCAATTATTGATAGTTAACATAAAATGTGCAATTGCTGCCTGGTCAGCACTTTGATCCATTAATGTGTCACATATTGTTCAAAGGTACAATTATTTCATAAAAGGATGGGCAAAATGGATGTAAACAAATTTCCTTAAAACCAGAAGTTTTTGTCAAGTAAATAAAATGAATATAGTCAGATCATAATCAATGAAAGTAAATACAAAGAATATCTAATATATCCTTCCATTACCTGGACAGATGTTTCTACAACCAAAGCCAGTCCAAACTTAGAATCTCGGATCTTCACTGTTCTCTGGAAAGCAAAAAAACACAGACATCAAAATATCATTTCAATTTCAGCTTGGTTTACCAACACAAAAATCACAGTACAAGATGGTAGTCTGGGGACTCCTAAGGTTATGTTTCCAGTATACATGTAAAACAATGGATACAATTATTAAATTCAAATATTCAACATCAAAAATTGAAATTACAAAGTGAATGAACCAACTGAGACAGACTGCATATAAAATTATGCATTCAATCAGTTCATAATAAAACTTTTTTACTGCAAATAGTCAGAAAAAAAATTGATTGCAACAATCAAAATCACTCAAAAAAGGGAAAAGACATGTTAGCTAAAAGGCTGACTTACCATTTGAAGGTATGGTACACTAACATTGAAAGCTTCATTCATGACGGCATGCCAGACAAGTCTCACATTGGTGATGTAGAAAGTACCAAGGTTACCCTGTTAAATGTCACACAGAACAACAGAATAAAAGTCAGATTAATAAAGCATTTTTCGCTGAGGATATAAAGCAGTGAGTCCCATTATGACCATGGTTTTAACTGAGCTACCATGATAATGTGCTCAAGCCTTCAAGGAAATTCTTCCTACCAGGTATCCATTTACTTCACCTGGGTGGAGAGTGGCAAATGTAGATTAATGTCTTGCCAAAGGATGTTAGTGCCAGGATAGAGATTTGAACTAAATATATGGTTTAGTCTGGTGACTTAACCACTAGACCATGACACCTCCACACATTCAGAAGTCTTGACAAATACTGGTATAACATTATATAAGTACACAGTCAAAGGTTATAGGGTCCTGCAATATTCTAAGAATTAACAATATTCTACTATCAAATGTTTGGAGTCAATGCTCCTGACATTTTAAAGTCAATCACATATGGTTTCTATCATGGTACATGGATCTTCTGTTGACTGCAACATTTTCCACTCTACAATGTTCTCCATAAATAATGTACAAATTTCTTGTTGGAATTAACTTTAAGTCAATATTTTTTATCCCCAGTTGATTCATGGCTTTACCCTGGATGTAGTTCTACAAACCTCTTAGGAAACATCAATGTCATATAATTTGATCAAATTATAAGACATATGACTTAACAGCTTACCTGGTCACTAGACAGGTTCCAGACACCTCCGACCTTGTCATAGACTTGTTCCAATGGTAGTATCCTCAATGACTTGTTGGAGATGATAGCACCTCGAAGCTTCACATCACGATACAGCTTGGAGGTTTCATACGCTCTGTATCACAAGGAAGATAGCACACCTGTTGATTAACTATCACAATATTACAAAGATATATCCTATACATATGGTTCTATGCCACACGCTATGGCAACATTTGCTCCGCATTCTACAACCTTCATTATTAAATTTCCGAAAACAACAGAAAATAAATTCTCACTGAATCAAATGAAACTTACAGTGAATAATTTTGGTAGAAATTGTATATTGGCTTAAAAATGAGCAAAAAATGAGAAAGAAATTGAGCTAGTAGTCCCACTCATACACTGTACGCATAACATATGATCTCCTTTCGATGCAAACGTCAGTTGAGATTTTCAATTAATTTTACATGTACTTCAAGAGTTTTTGTCAGTTTATGTTTTGCTGAATCAAGGAGACTATCTAATGCATGATAAACAATTCTAGACTTACTTTAACCTAACTTACTTTAACCTAACTTACTTTAAGCTAGAACTCATAATTTCCTTTAAAGAATTTTCAAGTTACACAAAAGATAATAAGAACTACCTGTGAACAGATATAACTGTGGTGAATAGTCTTGGTGATCCAGGCACTAGATTGGTAAAGATGAATTCAAATCTTGTGTTGTTGCACTTCGTGAGGAGGTATAATGCTTCAGTAGGTCCTCTTAATTTCTGCAAAGATACATACATGTATATTAGATTGTAGTAAATGAGCATCACACTCCGGCATTTTGCATCATATCATTTTACTGTTCCACAGGAAAGCTAAATCTGTCTCCCAGCAACTATTTGGTATTAACAAGCAATTCAATAGACTGGATACAGCCAGAAGAAAATGATATCCACAATTATTAGTGCCTCATTCTGTTGAAAATACAATTCATGTCCTCCATATGAGCCATTCAGCAAAGGCTAAGTATAGTTTCTGATAATCCCTAAGTAGCATTTGGACAAGAGTGCATTGTGTAAGTTATTGAGATCCATGCTGTTGTATTGATAGTGTCTATGGATTTTTTTCATTTTACATGATCAATATGACGTATTGACTACGATAAACAAGACTTAATTTTTTTCCACTGATATTACCAAGTGTCAGCCTCTTTATGCCATATAAATAACAAATCTTGCAACAAAATTCATAAATGAAATTAACCGAGTCATGAAATTCAAAGAAGAAATTTCTTGATTTTTGTTGATTTACTTAAAAAGTGAATTATGAAAAGTTTTTACAGAAGAACAGATTATTACCTGGCACTCCGTAACTCAGTGGATCAATTCTACTCACTTATTAAATAATTAAACTTGGAATAAATTGTTATGCTTAAATTATGATTACTGGGTAATAATACTCACTGAGTTGGCTGTTCTCACTGTGATGTTGATGATACAATTAAGACCCACAGCTGCAAGAGAACACAAAGCAAGTAGAAAGAATTTCAAGTTTGTAATACATGCTTCTTTCTCCATTTCCCCCTTGCCTACCCAGCATTTAGTTCTCTTCTTTGTTTCTCTCAAATATCAGGGAAGGCAAAGCTGTCTGAATACATGAACTATCAGTTATTAATGATCAAACTTTTCTGAAAAGTTCCATGTATACCAATACTTTATGTTTCAATTTTTTCGTACAACAATGCAATCAAACATATATGGGAAAATCTTTTCTGTTATCTGTTTTACATTAACCTTTGTATTAGGCCTGAGTCATAACGGTTTTTTTTTTGACCGGTGCCCGCCATTTCATGAAAAAATATGCGGTGCAAAAAAGCTGCATATAACGCGCCGCCCGCATTGGGAAAGTAGCATGTTTTTGATTGTTGAAGAGGGAAAACATGAGAGATCTTAAAAGAACATAATATTTATATACAAGTAGGCTTGAGTCATAACGGTTTTCTTTTTTTGACCGGCGTCTGCCGGTGATTTTTTGGCGAGACCGACAGACCGTTGAAATAAAGAAATACCGGTACATAAAGAAATTCAGTGTTAATGAAAGACTTTGAAAATCAACCAGTTTAAGAACTAAATTCCCTTATGCTTATCTACATTAGAACTTTCTCATGATATTAAATTTCAAACCATTAATCAACCAAGTGGGACTATGGAAATAAGATTACCGAGCAGGATTTCTCAATTTTCTTGCTTGAATTTATCGGCCCGTAACATTATGATATTGTTGCATTCTGTATACGTGTATGGGCGCTGCCATCTTTTATCTGTTTGTTTGCAAACTCGTGATTACTCCACTAGAGTTATAGAGCTGCCAACCTGCAGATTAGGAAATCAGTAATCACAAGCCTCAAAATCAGTAATTTTGGGAAGAAATCAGTAATTTCCTACGCGGCGCTATGAATCTAAAAAAACCGGCACTACATGTACAACACTGCGCACACGCGGTGCGCACATGATGCAATCAGCTTTTTCACATTATCATTATTATTATTATTATTATTATTATTATTATTATAAGTATTGTTATTATTATTATCATTATTATCATTATCAGGCCTGTGAATGGGGTTTCAAAAAAGAGCGGAAAAAAGCTGAAAGTTTCCGCCGCCATGATTATACCTATTATCATACAATATACCACAAGCCAGCAAATTCTATTGCCACAACACACACAAATCACATCATCGTACACACAGACATTGTCACTCACCACAAGAAAGTCCCATAGTCACCTCCAAAAATCCGTCTAGAAAGCCTAATTCCACCGTCAAAAATGCGGAATCGGCGCCATATTCCCAAAGCACGCGGGGCTTAAGTCCACTGCTAAGAAACAGGTTCGCCGAAAAAGCGTTAAAAATCAAGAAATCAGCGGTTTTGTGGCGAGTTTTATGGCTTATCGCAAACTACATGTACGAGTATGATGGTGTCGGCAAAAAACAAATGGAAATCCAAAACCCCCGTACCTGCCGATGCATTGACTTCATGTACAAAGTTGAATGCAAGTCCCGACTTGCCTTCATTCGACTGTGAATGGTACATTATGTTCAATCAAAAACTGTGTCATGAGAACATCCGCTCTAATGACTGTATTGTCTTTGGGGAGAAAAAAACTTTGCGATGTTGCAACCCCGGTTACTTTCGCTGGCTTCTACTGCGGAGCGATGCTTCATTGACTTCATGTGCGCTTGAATATCATTTGCTCCTCCATGTCCAATCGAAAAGTCAGATGAACAAAGAATACATCGCGCACAATTTTCGCTGCAACGCTGTTTACATTACTAAATCGTCTACATGTTCAACTCACCCCAAATTGATTTGCCCGGTAACGATTAGCCCCATTCGGCATTTTTTTTTTTTTTGGGGGGGGGGGGGGGGTTGTGGGTGGATCAGTTTACAGTTTGACACGGAGCTCATATTGGGTATAAATGTTCCTTGATGGTGGCCACGATGCACGAAATGGAAATATACGATAGCGTACCGAGGACCAAAAAAAAAAAAAAAAAAGCCAAAAGGATGTCTACACTGAATCAAGGACTTAAAATCAACAGACAGCAACAGCAAAAGACAACATGAAAGGATACAAAGGAGGCATTAAATATCAAGTTTTATTAGAAACACATGACATGTGACATCAGTTCTTTGAAATTAATATTGATAATTTCTCATTTGATGAAAATAAAATAATGTGGGATCTAGTCACAGCTCTGCAACTGTTACGAATTTGACTGCAGGATTTGACTGCAGGCGAATTCGCTTTGGCCGACCCCGTGGCTTGGAACACCGCGCTAAATACACATACACGTACTCCACACTTCATTCATATACACACGGCATACAGTGAAGCCACGTGGCCACATACACACACATCACATGCATGCATGCATGCATGCATGCATGCAGGCGCGGCTGGAGAAGGAAACTGTGCGTGCCATTGCAGGGAGCGCAAATAGCTGGGCATCAGGCGTCAGGGCTCGGCCGCACCGGGAAAGAGGCGATGATGTAGGAGCGAGCCAGCGGCATACATGCAGCGCTCGCTGCATAGACGATAGTGCATTATCGGATTTCCCGAAATCCGTAATTTTTGGGCGACATTCCGTACTTCCGTAATGATGGTTAATTTCCGTACCAATTACGGAAAATCCGTACTAGTTGGCAGCTCTGGAGTTAGCCTGGAGTTGGCGCCATCTCGGGGCAAGGTGCGCAGAATCGTACCAGCAGCGCTCACACAGAATTCAACAATAATATACGGGCCGATAAATTCAAGCAAGAAAATTAAATCTTGCTCGGTGATCTTATTTCCATAGTCCCACTTGGTTGATTAAAGGATTGAAATTTAATATCATGTGAAAGTTTTAATATAAATAAGGAAATTTAGTTCTTAAAACTGGTTAATTTTCAAAGTCTTTGACACTGTGAATTTCTTATGTATTTCTTTATTTCATCGGTCCGCCGGTGTGCATGAAATTGCACCGGTGACCGGCTGCATCGGTCGGGCGCCGGTGGACCGACCGACTCGACTCAGGCCTACTTTGTATGTTACTTCTATTGTTGCATTTTAAGAATTAAAAAAGTTATAAAATGAAAACATTACCGAATCACCTCTGAAGTGATTGAGCAAAAAACAGACAACAAAATTTACAGAGGAAATTGTGTGTTTGGAGCCAGAAGGGCGTTAACTCTGTGTAAAATGATATGACTTAACGTCCTTCTGGCTCCAAACACACAAAATAATCATTAGTCTAGGTTTAGCTCCATTTACAACAATAAAGTTTTCCATGTTTTCTACAAGTCTGGTTTAAAACATGACAGAATTCAAACTTTAAATGTGAAAGATTCAACAAAGAGAAAGAAAAAAGGTCTTTCATTACTCACATAGATTCACTCTGGGTAGAGAAGTGGAGTGCCAAATCACTCTCAGATTCGTAACCAACAAACGACCTAATAGAGAAAATCAGTCATAATTATTCAAAAGGTAGCAATGAATCACTTAAAGGTGGTCAAGCGGCGGTTTCCATGGAGAAAAATCTGTGTTTGCTGATGCTGCAAAATAGTTTGTGCACATATGAAACTAGGTCTAATCGAAAGTATATTGAGGATCAGCGAAATGTCCTTCTCCTCCTCGGCAAAATCCGCATTGATCGCTGTGATGTGTACGTAAGTTGATGGGTACAAATACGGAAATCTCCGAACTTGCCTTCGCCTGGACTGCATAGAAACACACGGGCACCGCCGACTGACCGCCTTTAAACAATTGATATTCACAAGTATCCAAAGTCCATATATGAAATATCTCTCTGATTTCTGTGATCTGTAACTAGATACCATAGTTTGTCTAGTTTCAGAGTCGAAACAAGCAAGGCTGCCACTATGCCTCAAAAGAATACCTTGCTGAAAAGTGTAATGACACTACCAAATGAAGAATCTAATGGTTTAAACCAAAGCCAGAGTCCCGTTTCATAAAACTTGCTATCAATGACAAGTTATGATAGACCCCGTTCTCACTCACTTTTGAAAGTGGTCTTAGTTAGACCGCTCCAGAGGAACGGGTCTTGAGAAACGGTTTGCTAGCGTTCACACTCCGAGCAGTTTTTCTCGCTCAAACCGCTCCACGATTCAAAGTGGCCTTGTTGCTACGGCAGCTCAGTTCAGCGGGTCAAATTTTTCGCGCGGAATACAAACAGATGTACCGTAGCGTGCCTGCCGGCTGCCCGATCGATTGCTTTTACTTTGTTTTGTGCGCGGAACGTCACTGGCTCACTTCCGGTTGAAGTACGCTTTCGTTCACATTGCACGTTTAGAGCGGTCCATACCGCTCTTAATAAGACCCGTTCCTCAAGACCACCTCCCCGAGGTGGTCTTCTGGAGCGGTCCAGAAGACCACTTCCTGGACCACTTTGACCGTTCACACTCACCTAAGAACCGTTCCTGAGGAACGGGTCTTAGATAGACCGCTCCAAAAGTCCACTTTCAAAGTGAGTGAGAACGGGGTCATAGTTGTTATTCATAAGCTACTGAAATCACTGAACTTGATTGGCTAAGAACAAATTCATCATAGATCTAGAGCAGTTGTTATAACAAGTTTTATGAAACAGGGCCCTGACTGCATAGTTTGTTTAAATACAATTTGTTGTTGTTTTTATAATATTTATATTATTATATATTATATATAATTTTAATTATAGGAATAGACTTAGTGTTGCTATGGGATTGAAATTTAAGGGTATAGCACACACAGTGTTTGATCCAGAGGTGAAGTTAGGTACATATATTTGGTTAGTGTAGGGAACTGACTGCATGAGCATGCCATGTGTCATGTAACCCTACTCAATCACATGCTGTCTAAGGATAGAGACAAGCTGCAAGAGACGACTGAAATGAATCGAGCATACCTCTATCTCCATTGTTTCCCTTTGTGTCTTCTATGGAATCCAGCTTATCAATAATGCTTTCCCCTGGACGCATGTTCATTTGTCTGCAATAGGATGAAAAATATGTTATAGTGTTATGATGTGATCTATGACGTTATTCAACATTCATCTAAAAAGAACTTTCTCCAATAAGTATGCTGTTTTTTCTATACTCACATTTTTGTCCATGTAGCTCAAATTAATGCATGGATTAGAAGATGTATTGAAAGGGTTTAGTTGAAGTGAAATGTGCTTTGATTACTTTTATGCAGGAGAATACAGCCTCCTGTATAAAATGACTTATTCAAAGCAAGATTTTTTTTCAACTGTAGTAAAAATTTGTTTCTTCTAAAAAATAAAAAAAACATAAGGTAGAAATAGTTTACAACTGGCTACCATCACCATTTCCACTAGTTTTCATTTCTTCTTTACAAAGTGAGATTTTTAAGTGAATGGTGTTTTGCTAGGTGTTGAAACAATAGATAGATTCACACTTTATCACCTTGCAAGCATGTGCAAAGCTATAACAGAATTTCATTCTTGCAGTTTGTACTCGACTTACGTGGGATTGATGTCAAAGCGCACATCCCTGTCCTCCCACAAGGCATCAAACACCGTTGAACTCATGGTGTATTCTCATATGTTGATCAGATCATGGGAAACAGCTGTTAAAAAAGAAGAAAATACAATGTATAGGGCTAGGCTGTGTGACCTTTGTCTAAAAAGAAACGACTCCACACCGCTCTGAACATCTTTGGTAGACCTTATTTTAAGATTCCGTAATTATAAGCCAAAGGCATTTACTCGGTCATCATAAATTCATAGAAAACATTCACTGAAAGGATGTCAGAACTGGATGTTGATTAAAGCAGTTTCACAAAAATTGCAATGTAACTTCTAATGACTAACATTGCTAACATTAAAGAGTTTAGTTAAATATTTTTTTATACGAGTCAACTTGCTAAAGATGAATTATGCTAAGTGGCTTGTTCTTGTTTTCTGTTGGCTCATACACATATAGATGAACCAGCACCTCATGTGTCCAGACAGGTTTGGTGTCTGAGCAGATGCACTCACACGTATGCGGTTATGACGTTATATGGAACGGGGTCAGGCTAACTCGGCACTGCGTGGAGACTGTTTCACGAGTTGAAGTCCACGCTAATAGCCTTCAATTTCACATTTTGTACAATTTCACCTCTTGAAATTTTCGACATTACTTCTTCACCACTCACACATATGCGAGGTTATTGTAGATAACCATTTCACACATTGATATCAAATAGATCTAGGTCTAACTTTGAATTTAAGTGTTTTGAAACGTGTAATTAATGTGAAGACTAATTCAACACAAAAATTTGCGATCAAGTCAACTCTTCGGGCTAACTCAGCTGCAATTTTCTGCCAAGGCTGAGTTTGCTTTTATTTAACTTAGTTTTAAACAGTAATTTAAACATGTTTGCATGCAATATTTTGGGAATCTTTTAAAACATCTATATTTTGTTGGACACTAGATTTTAGTCTATTAATAATAATATTAATTAGATCTAGATTTAGAATCTAGAACACTCATGACACTACAAATTAATTAGTACAGATGACAAATATTCACGGTGGTAGACTATGCACATTTTTCATGAAATTCAACAGCAAACATGACAGCTTTACTAATACTATTGTTGAGTATTCAGACAATCATCCCCCCCCCCCCCTCAAGATCAAGTTGGGTCACCAGCTCCACTGGCACTGCCGACATCATGGACATGAGCGGAGCAGTTCAATGACATTTGCTCCTGCGACAATATATTGCTCCGGTCTAACTTGGCATGTTAATCCTAAACCTAAACCTAAACCTAACCCTAACCCTAATCCTCATCTTCACATTGTCCTTAACACAAAAAAAAAACATGACCTTGACCTTATCCCTTGACCTTCCGAGATATAGACTAGACGGAGGAGCAAATGTCGTGTCACCGAGCGGAGCTGGTCCATCGGCTCGACACCTTCGCGGTGCTTACGAGAGCTCACATTGCTAACGACCGCGTTCATGAAGTTAGCTAGAGAGTCACAAATATAAATTGCGATGTTAATCAAATTTGAAACCGAAATAAAGCATAATCTTTGTAGACACATGGGTCAAAATTAAACCAGACTATTAAATTAAGGCAATTATTTTCATTTAAATCATACATACATTTGATAATATGCCGGTGAAAGTCCAGAATTCGAAAGTTTATATCAGTTACTAGGAACGCTTTTCAGGATTTCGCAAGAATGTCGTTTATGGTGGTGTCAAGTAAAAAATCTAAGGGAAAAAAAGGGGGGCACAACTTACCTGGCGTTGCACGACGTGCGCCTGTAATCCAGCTAACAGTGGAAGTTATGATTCAGCGGACCCAGATTCGAGACTGAGTCAAGTCTTTCGGATGGTGAAGTTAAAGGTCGGTGCCCCCCCCCCCCGGGGGGGGGGGCATGTCTCATTGAGATCTGTACATCATCCGCTTAAGTAAAGATGGTGAATTGAAAACAGATGCATATTTTACTAGTAAAGATCTTAGTTCATGGAATATATTTCAAGTAAAACACATATTTGAGAAACTATTCCCTTTATATATATAGCTGGAAAAGGCAAATGCATCTAACAGATGAAAAGAAGAAGGAATTAGATAGGGAAGGAATTTTATTTTTGCTCTCAGATAAAATTGTCCCCTTCAGTGAAATTGCTTCGAAGAGATTATATACAACTATTTTCAACGGTAAATTAGAAATCCCCCGGCCTGTAGTAAATAGATTAAAAGAATTATTTGATTTGTCTATTAGAGACATTGAAAACATTTTCCTTCGACCAAGGAAATGTACTTTAAACAAATAATCTTAGGGAATTCCCATTCAAAATGTTAAATGGGATTATTTACACGAATTATGATTTATATCGGTTTGGACTGGCTGCTAGTAGTCATGCTCCTTTTGCAAAAGGGAAGAAGAAACATATCGTCACGTATTTCAAGAATGTGAACATATTCAGTTGCTATGGGAAATCATGGGTAATGTGCTGAACTTGCCGATTTTAAAGGAATTAAACTAGGAGAGAATTTTATTTGTTGTGACCATCGATCGATGGTTGTGACTTTGGGCAATGTGGGGAAAATGTATTTATTGAATCATGTAATAGTGTTAATGAAATATTTTATATTTCAATGTAGGAAGAGAAATATACCTCCTAACAGCAAAGGAGTGAGAGAAATATTGGAAGGAAATCAAGTTGAAGAAAAAAAGATATAGCACTAGATCGTAACACCCTGTCACAGTGGCGGATTTAGGGGGAGGGCACATCCGGCCTGTGCCCCCCCCCCCCCCCCCTCTTGGAAGAAAACCCTTTTTTTTCCTTCTTTTTTTACTTGTCAGAGAATTATGGAGGGAAACTGGACCCCCATAACCCCCCCCCCCCCCCCCACTGAGCGAATTTTGGAGGTCGGGGGGGGGGGGGGGGATTTGTCGCCCGTCTGTAAAAACTCAATTACACACATATTACAAACATGGCTACATGTATGCTAGAAAGTCCTGAAATTCGAAAGTGATTATCTTCAAAATAATTATGTTTTTAAATCTCTGATAATGAATGTTGGGTTTTTGAAGGTTTTTGAAGTTTTTTATTTTATAAAATTTTTTTAAAAGTATAACCATCCTAAATGAAATTTCGTTGGTAATCACCTATATTTCGAGTGGATTTCTCAAGGATCTAAGCTAAAATCGATCATCATTTTATTGTAAAACAGCTTTTCCCGCAAATGTTAACCCCTGCCCTCCCCCCCCCCCCCCCCCCCCCCCACTCAGGTGGTCATCTGTACCGCATGCGCGTTCCCGATTTTTCGGGAAAAGAGGTATATTTTAGGGGCTCAGTTCGCGGAAAAAAATCCAAAAAAAGCCTGTCATAAGGGGGTAATTTTGATGGCTTGATGGAACAAGCATATGTGTATGGTTGACCGCCTGAGGGGGGGGGGGTGTTAACGTAAGAGAGGGCTTTGAATCAGAGCATATTCAAGCGTATACATTGCCTGAACATGGGAATTAAGGCCAGCTTAGTTTTAATTAAGTTCAATTCTTACACAAACATTAAGGTAATTTAGTGTCCTTGGTATCTCTTTTTTACAGAGATACTTTTTTTTATTGGCCATATCAAAGTAAATCAAAATATATGGAGAGAAACTGTACGGGACAGTAAGAACTGATATCGTAAAATCATTGTTTCGTTAGTGTTCTTTGAATTAAATACTCAAAGAGGTGGGCCTACAGTTGTTATTTTCCGTTTCAATTAATACAATATTTAGTTTGGTTTGTTTCCTGCAACAGGCCTACATTGTTCCGGACATTACTTGCGCCACAATGACTGAAATAACAAATATTGAGGATGGTTTATACACTTAGGCCCACTGGCATATGCAGGGGGAGGGGGCACAAGGGGGCCATCCCCCCCCCCCCATTCAGCCCCTTAAAAAAAAAAAAAAAAAAAAAAGCGAGAGCGAAAAAGCGGGGGGAAATAATTCCCTCCTCCCTGCGTCCACCTCTGTTACATACAGTGCAGTATTGCGTCCAAATAATGATTGAAAAGCTGTCCGGGCGTCGAACTAACTTTCCCCGCTGAAAAAAAAGTGCTACGAGCCGTTATCTTTCTCTCAAAATTTGCTTAAACGTCAGAGCTTTCGCGCTTCGCGTGGAAAGGGGAAAACTCCCCCCCCCCCCCCCCTCCCTGCACCCACCCCTGTTACATAAAACACAGTATTGCGTCCAAATAATTGAAAAGCAGTCTGGGCGTCGAACTAACTTTCCGACTAAAAAAAAGGTGCTATGAGCCGTTATCTTTCTCTCAAATTTGCTATATTATCGTCAGAGCTTTCACGCTTCGTGCGGAAGGGGGAAAACTCCCCCCTCCCTGCACCCGCCCCTGTTACAACAGTTACATACAGTGCAGTATTGTCCAAACAATTGAAAAGCAGTCCGGGCGTCGAACTAACTTTCCGCCTTAAGAAAGGTGCTATGAGCCGTTATCTTTCTCTCAAATTTGTTATATGCCCCCCCCCCCGGGGGGGGGGGGGGAGACTAAATATATTGGACAGAGGGGTAGGTTCGTTTTTCTGAAGGTTTCGTAATTCAGAAACACAAATTTCCCATGCATGGGGATTCATAATTGCGAAAATGAAAAAGGTTCATAATTCCGAACATTTGTTGCATTATTCCGTTATTCCGAAAGTTCGTTATTCCGAAGGTTCGTTTATCCGAAGGTTCGTTTATCCGAAGTCTCATAATTCTGAATATGAATTAGGGTTCATAATTTGTATCGGAAGGTTCATTCCGAAAATGAAAAAGGGTTCATAATTCCGAAGGTTCGTATTTCCGAAAATGAAAAAGGGTTCATATAAGGTGCCTCCAGGCAGCTCCACTGGCCTACATTGTAGTTACATGTAGTAATACATGTATGTGAACATAAAGCCGCACCGATTCTTTTTAGCCAGATATGGCTCTTTTTGTAAGAAACAGTGGAAACTATAGGTATAGGGGCACTAAACTACCAGAAGAGGAAAGGGCGCTTATCCGAGGTGAAGGGGCCACTTATCAGATTTGAAAAAAGGCACTCATCAGAAGGGGGAAAACGAACACTTATCAGGAGGGAAAAGGGGCACATATCCGAAGTAAAATTGCTCTTATCAGAAGGAAAAAAGGACACTCATAAGAGAGATAGAAGGGAATTATCAGATTTGAAAAGGGGCACTTATCAGTAGGAGAAAAAGGACACTTATCAAAAGGGAAAGGGCAATTTAGAAAAAGAAAAGTGTAGTAAAAAGAGCACTTATCAGTTTCAGAGAGAAAATGAGCATTTTCAGAAATAAAAGGGCACTTTGGGGTACCTGAAAAAGTGAGAGGCACTGTGCACCTCTGCCCCCCCCCCCCCCGAGCGCCGCCTCTGGTGTCCGTACTGCGGCGGTCTACCATATAGGCCTATACGGTGCAGATGATCATAAGTAGATGATTATAGATGTAAGCTTAAATAGTTCAAGATGAATATAATCCAAATATATACTGCTTACGTTCTAGTCTGTGGTTAAACCCTCGGTGACGTGGTTCACGTCACCTCAGGGACCACAATTATTTCCAACTAGACACTCTTATGACAGTATGTATTTGTATATTTTCATATGATTATTGTTATTTTCACATTTTACTCCCCAAGAAATTGATTTTCTCATGTCATTCACAAATCTTTAATTCGAAATTTTGATTTTGAATTTTGAAATCTTTAATGAACTGAAAAACTTAAACAAAAACAAAAAATAAAATAAATATTATATATATATATATATATATATATATATATATATATATATATATATATATATATATATATATATATATATAAATATATATATATATATATATATATATATATATATATATATATATATATATATATATATATCTATATTCATAGTTTTTTTTGCATAATTTTAAAAACCTTTTAAGGGCTTACTGATATAATGTTCTCTCATACACATCTCTTTGACTTTATATATATATATATATATATATATATATATATATATATACATGTATATATATATATATTGTTTGTGTATCATTAATTAATTTTGTGTATGCAAGAACAGTTATAGACGGAATTGAATGTTTAGACGAAATTGAATGCTTATAAGCTTCACGTTCATCTGACTTTGTAAGTTCGGTTTGACAAAAGTTGGTGATCGTACGATGAAAAAATCAAATTAAACGAAATTATTTGTTAGTTGAAAGATGATCCTGATCGTCAATTCGTCATTCAAATTCGTTTTAAATTGCGTGCTGTCATTTCAGTGTTTTGACGAAATTGGACGTGAAAAGTGAAAAACCATCTAATGAGCGATTTGCAAATATTAGAATTTCAATAACAATAATGATTTCACCTTTCGTAAATTTTTGTTTTTGTGTAATAAAAATGAAATTTCTCCTAAAATATTTTTTTTTGAAATTCTAATCTCTATTTATTCAAAAATATTTGAAAATGTAATTTACTTTCAATAGTTTTTGTGCCAAAGCCTGATAGCATAGTCAAATTTGACTAGGTGTTTTAACGTATAATTTGTGCATACAGGCGGTGCGTTGTGCTGGAAGGAAACTCCGGCTCAGACTCAGAGAACGTCAAATTTAACAATGTGTATCAAACAGATGAAAATCTTTCGAGTATCAAAGATTGGTAAGAATGAAATTCAGACGTCACATTTCTCAGATATTATGACTATCTCGACTCTAATAACGGTAGAATTAAAATGATAAAAACGCAAACGCTGATGATTCATTAGTGATGCTGTGCTGTGTGTGCAGTTGCCATTGTTGGCGCTGGCCGCGCCGTTGCCATTCTCGTGCAATTCAAATAGCTAGGCCACCACTGGAACCCCGGCCACCGCTCGAGCTAGCTCCGCACACGCACTGACATGCCCATGATGACTGACCTTGTTGACCATGCTGACACGACACTACTGCACTGTTGACTATGACTATTCTATAATTGTAAGCCTCGTTACTTTGGATGAGCTGGATGAGCTTGAAGTTGATGTGAGTGGGGTCGGGCTAACTCGGCACTAGGGCGAACTCGGCACTGCGCGGTGACTATGTTTAAAGAGTTGAAGTCCCCGCTACGCACCGTACCATTTTTTAGCCTTAAATTTCATGTTTTGCATAATTTTACTTCTTGAAATTGTCAACATTACTTCTTTGCTAATCATTTTACACATTGATATCAAATAATTTCAATTTAAGTGTTTTGAAATGTGTAATTAAATGCGAAACTCAACACAAGTGTTTGCGATCACTTTAACTCAGCTCTCTGGGCCCACTCCGCTGCGATTTTCCGCCAAGGCCGAGTTCGCCCTAGTGCCGAGTTAGCCCGCATCCCTGTGAGTGGTCATACTCATAGACAGTCATCAGTGTATCATTGTATGATCTGTTCATCATGATTAATTTAATGCACTCACACTTACTGTATACGAGGTTATTGGAGATAATGGGGAGCCCCACTAGCCTGGATGACTTCCTGAAGTGTTTAAAAAAAAGGGGCTATCAGTATCACCCTCACCAAGTAATAGTGGTCATACTGCACTGACCACTAAGCGGGACGAATGCAAAAATACTACTCATTTTCTATCGCATGTACTAAAGGTATGGGGGGAAAAATAAGATATAGACCTATATTTCAAATACTTCCTTTCAAATTCAGCTCTTAAAAATCTTACTCCTACCTTAGGAAGTTAGGAAAACCCAGAGAATAGGGGACCAGACGCGCGTGCTGTATTTAATACTGACTTACTGTGTGTGACAATACGCCAGACTCGCGTCTCCTGAACGGAATAAACCGTATCGTCACACAGTATTGAATACAGCACGCGTGTCTGGTCCCCTATTCTCCAGGTTTGCCCTAATCTACCTTAACTGGTCGTTAGGAAGAACTGATAGTGATATTTCCAGCAAAATCCAAAGTCAAAATCATGTCCAAAACCGAAGAAATCCCGCCGATTTTTTTTTGCTGTCGCATGTTTTCATTCCGCCGATGTTTTTAAGTAAACTCGGCCAATAAATTTTTGTCCACAAAGAGTGGTGTTTTGAAAGTGTTGAGGTGTATGACTGCCTAAAGTCTACACACGAAGTATAGTAAAGTCGCTATGAGTACTTTCTCCCTACACTCCATGAAGCCAGGATTTTTTATCTGCCATTCTAATTTAGACGGGTAAGCAGGGGCCAGTTTCTCGAAACTGTCATATGTCTAAGTTCTTGACTAAGTCAGCGCTAGTTCTCTAGTTGTCCGCTACGTGTTTCACGAAGCCGTCTTTACCAAGATGTGCGACAACTTCCTGACTAAGGACTTATGATGCCTCCAGCCCTGTCATATCTTTTTTAGTTGACGTACAGCGCCATCACATGTGATTTATTGGGTAGATTATGGTTGGCAAAAAGGGACACTACATACTTCTATGCAACTCTTTCTACGCATTCACTTTATCTGGAATTTATCCATGTTTATATTATGAAAATTATATGAAAATACATAGTGTTTCTGTTCAAGGCTTGTCTCCACTTAACTCTAGTGAATCAACACTCTTTCCACATTCTAATGGATAAAAATACAAAAAACAACAGTCTAATTGAGATCATTTCAGTATGAAAAGAACTTTTTTTTTCCAAATGAAAATTAAAGAAAACCATGATAAAAACGATAACAATAATAGACTGATAGGAGACAGGCCTGTATCAAAATGTGGTGGGATTGAAAAAAAAAAAGGTTAAACCAAAACTTGTCAAATTAATCCCATCATTGGAAACTGGAAAAAAACACCAACTATTGACAAATAAACATTGGGCAAGAAAAAAAATACAAGCCTTACTGATAAGCAATGGGAAGTATTATAATCTAGAAAAATTATAAATTCATAACTGTTGCTAGCTATGTTTTATGTCAAAATGAATTTAGTACATGTAAGTCTCTTAACTTCTGATGTTAAAGTTATTTTACGATATGGGTCCTTCATATCTGATCGATTAGCATGAAAACTGACGTGCTACCATAATAAACTTGAAAATCACATGTTACTTCTTATGTAATAAAATTTACAAGAGTGTTTTTTGTGTGAAAACAAATAATTGGACGATCTTCGTAAATGATTTCTATAAAGATTTCTTTGGTGAACTAAAATCCGACGAGGGAACTGTAATATGACACCGTAGGCCAGCCATAGTCAACGGCATATTCTCTGGTTTTCAGACCCATATCAATCAATATCAGCATAAACATAGATTATATCAACGATTTTTAAAATGAATACTTTGAAATATACGTGTTTAAACTTATAATATGAATATTTTTGTAATTTCCATATCATTATCAAGCCCAAAAACATTATTATGTAAAACATTCAAAGCATATTATTATTACAATGAAAATATATGGGTTTATTTTGATAAACTGTCAAATGATGACATCTGGGGGGTACCTATCCAACGTAAAAACTGGCTCACCGTTCATGAAATCAATAACTCATATTTTTCATTTTACAAGCGAATCCATCATGTAATTTACATAATTTAAAAAGTGTTTGGCATCTATTATACTCTTCTACATTTTCTATTTTCTTTTATTTCCTAATTCATTCAAATATTTGCAGTTGAGTTAAATATAGCTTTTAAAAATATAGTGTAATTGCAACCAAGGCTACATGTACGTGTCGGCTCCTATTCTCGCCGATAGTATCAATATCACGAGATGTCTAGCTAGTTAGCTCTTCGTGAAACAGTTTAGGAAGATCATGGACATCTCCGTAGTTGGCGGATAAAGTTATGACTGTCTTGTCGTTGGTTTCGAGAAACTGGCCCCAGGTTATGAAAAATGCTCTGGAAAATCCCTTTCCTGCTAACCCCTACTACGGACAGGTTCTTCACCATAGCATCTCCTCATAGGGAAACTTTTGGCATCTTCATAATATTTTTGTATATGAACCATCTTCAATAAATCCCCAAAATATTGGTTAAGAAATTTTCAAGAACTCACCAGTGTTTGTGTATCCATGGATCCTCTTGTGGTGCAGATTCAAAATGGTGGCTGCATGCGATGGCGTGCACACTGTCAGCGATACAACATATTCGAAACTATAAGATGTGGTGCAGTAGTGGAGATGTCTGACGAAATTTCCATAAATGTTAAACAAAAAGTCAACGTAGATGGCACTAAGCCAGTTGAGACCTCAACGTTTAGCATTAATAGAAATTTCGTCACACATCTCCGCTACTGCACCACATCGTATAGTTTTACTATCAGCCAAAAATGTAGAAGAAAGTATTTTCTCAAAATTTTGGTTATTTTGTTTTTTTCACCTCTTCAACTTAGAGGTCATGACCACTACCAACACAGGTCCCACATAGTGATGGTTCCATGAATGTATATTAGCCTGCCCTTAATTTCATATTTTTTGAAAATTTTATATATAAAGATATAATAATATTAGCCTTAAAAATATTAGCCTTAATTTCATATTTTTTGAAAATTTTACATATAAAGATATTATAATATTAGCCTTAAAAATATTAGCCTTAATTTCATATTTAAAAAAAAAAATTATATATAAAGATATTATAATAATAACAATTTATGATGATGATGATTATGTTTCTAGATGCATGATGTTGGATAAGACCAGATGAAGAAGAAGAATGCCAGTGCCTACAGGATCTTCCGACGCAACATCAGTAATGAATAAGTATCGCAACAATGTCACTGTCCTTGCAGACTCAAGATCATGTAAGTCATCCTCATTTTCATCTTCGGTGCAGTGACAGTGAGTTCCGTGAAAGTGAAATAAGCCAGTTCCTAATTAGTACATGGTGCCAATGACCCTGAAATGACCCCAGTGCCTAAGCGCACATGCATGTGTATCGGTGGACGCACTCCTTGTTCAACAAGTAAAATCATGCCCCGCAGGGTTGTCACCAGGGACTTTTTAGTGGTGGAAATTTTATCGCCCGACACCTTGCCACCGGGGTTCAGGGGGACAAAAACTAGTCGGTTTTCAGGGCTTATAAGTTATAGTTAAAACGTAAAAATATCATGTATCTACACAGTACACACTGTACTGTAGCTGCAGCATTAAGCATTGTAACTACTGTACTAGTATTTGGTTTACTTTGTACATATACCTGCTGTGAGTGCTGTCAGATTACTGGCTTTAAACCACAATTGCATGTTCATAGGTCAAAATCGTAGTATTTTTTCTTTGTCAGTGGGGAAATTAGTGCCGGGTGGGCGGGTGTGATATTGCATTGAGTGCCGGTCGGAAATTTCGAGTGGTGGAAGGTTCCGACCGGCGCCGACCACCGTAGTGACAATGCTGCTGCTGGTGTGTGCATTGTGGTGCATACAAAATGACACCATATAAATGTCAATTGTACCGGTTCAAATGACCTTCATCTGCACATGCACAATTTGTAATCACGAACTGGCTTATTCCTTCCATAATTTTGGATGAACCTAGGTGTAGGTCTCAGTAAAATTACAAAACGTTTTCTCTGATATTGTTCACCTCCCTCCATCCATAAGAGTGCAAGTTCCACATGTAAGTATGTCCCACTTGTAACCAATTACATTCAATTCAATTCAATTCAATTCACATTTATTCGGCAAAAGATAAAAATCAGAATGAAATAATTACAAATACAGTGTATTAAATTACATGTACATGCCGGGATTGCTGAAAAAGTTAAAAACTTGTAAACAAGCAACCCCAAACATTACAAATACAGATACAGTACAATACAATACCAATGATAATAAATACTAAAAATATAAAGTAGAAAAATACAAGATTTTAATAGATGTATAATGAAAAAATTAATGTGAATTAATTATACATTTCAATAAAACTTCACTGTATCAATTCAATAAGTGGCAAGTATTGTTCTTTTCAGTTTCATTTTAAATGTCTTATAGAATTGTATGAGGGAATTCATTGTGAACATAGATTGACATAAAAAGAATATCATTTTCATATTTTGTCTGATTCAAGCTCTAGTATGGCTATCAGATTGATAAATGTGGTTGATGACATATTGGGACAAAATAGCTTGGACTTGCCCTCTCATATTCAAATAGCCCATGTATCGTTTGGTAATTTTTTTTCCTTCTTCAGATTTCTTATTTTCGTGATAAGTAATCAAACATCAAGATAGAGTTATAATTATAAATATACCTCAAAATTTTTTTATATGAAATGTCTTTTAAATAAAGTGGAGTAATAAGTAAACAAAGGTCAGAGAAATATAGATGTGCTCATCCTAAATGGGATTTTTTCCCCCCTGTTTCCCAGCGAATGCCACTCAAATGTATATTTTTCCTTTCCTAAGTTACCGTGATTAATATGTTTAAAAGTATTTTAAAGGAAAACAGATGTCATTTCTAGTGCAGAAAAACTAATTGCAGTATGATGACAAACATGATAAGGAGAACCAGGTGATAAATTTTCTCCATTGTTACAAAACATATTAAAGCTTGATGGTTCTTCACATATTTTTGTTATAGGAAAAATCAAGTTTTAATATGAGCAAAGACAACTGGAGTTATTTATGAATACTTGGGATGTTCTTATAAGCTGAAAAGATCTGACTGCAACGACTGAACATCATCTTTTTTTCCTTGTGGTGAGGTGTTTTTTTTTCTAAAATGTTATTTCTTGTTGAATTATTTTCAAACTTAGCTGATGAAACCAGACTGAAAGCCGCGCAGGAGATCAGTGAAAATTTTGAGGTATGTATTTGATGTCCTGGGGTGGTATTCTGAGATTTATTTTATCTTGATTTTAGTGAAAAGATCTTAATTGTCATAAAAAATTTCAAATTGCAACATTTCATTGGTGCTTGTGCAGATGAATTCCACATACGCAGCCACTTTTGCCCAGGCATTAACCAATGATGCGCCATAAGTGTACATTTTGTTATGACAATTAAAATTATTTCACTAAAATCAAGATAAAATAAATCTCAGAATACCACCCCTGTATTTTTTAAAAAGAAAAATCATTATTCTTTGTTCTTATATAGGTCGTGATATAGAAGCATGTTTATTACTTTGTTTATAATTATGTGTACAATAGGGAGTCAATGCTCTATCATTGGTCAAATGGTTGCATTAGTGATGTTTCCAAGTTGCCTTCGATTATTTGTAACACCAGGGCCCGTAACACCCACAAAAAAGTTAGCAATTGATTGCTATTTTGTGATTGATCGCTATGTCACTGTATATGCAATTGATCGCAAAGTATCAGTCTTATGATTGATAGAGCCATCGTATGATCATTTGCTAAGTTTTGTGTTACGGGGCCCAGGACATGTCTGTTTATGGTATTCCGTTGTACTGTATGAATTATTCTTTTTGACAATACATAGTCGTGCAGTTAGACCAGTACAGGAAGACTGCTTATGGCAATGGGCATGGGGAAACACAAAATTGATATTTATGGGCACGCACCTAGGGTGACACAATATTTGCTCCTGCGACATTTGCTCCACCGTCCATATCTTGAAAGATCAAAGGTTAAGGTCAAGATCATGATTTGGTTTTTTGTTAAGGACAATATGAAGATTAGGACTAGGGTTAGGGTTAGGTTTAGGTTTAGGATTAACATGGCAAAGTTAGACCAGAGCAATTGTCACAGGAGCAAATGTCATGGAACCACACCTAGGCTTACGAATTTATGAATTTATTTTGCATTACAAAGACTCACCAATCATCTATTTCTTCCTTGCAGGTGATCATCTCATCATCTCAGTACCATAGCTTCCTAGAGACGGCTATCCCGCACTTCTTGAGGGTTCTTAAAGATGAGAAACCTCAATTCATTGCCGAGTCCCCTCTCCAGGTAGGCTATCTTCGTGAGCATCTCTTTACTGGCTGATCTGACTTCTGCTCGAGGCTTTTATTTCGTCAAAGATGCAATGATGATTAACCCTTTCAGGACAGAAATTGTTTGATGGCTAAATTGATCACATTTTGTTCTTCAAATTGGCAACAATAATATTTTTCTTTTGGTGCTACATGGTTCTAATAAGGTGTAATGTTTTTGTAATGTCTTTAATGTCCTTCAAATGTCTTTGAAAACAATGTTCACAGTGGTTAGGGATTTTGTCAAAAAGTTGAAAAAATTGCCAATTTTAATTAAAAAAAACAATGAATTTGAACTTCTCAGTGTGCTGCCACTTAAAGGATTTTAAAGCGTATTCTTGTTTCTAAATTTCCTGGCATTTAATGCAATATGGTCATGCAACAAACGGTTGAATTTTTCTCTCTCTCTCTCTCTCTCTCTCTCTTATGTAATCTATATATTTGATTTGGTTTTGTTGCATGATAATTGAATACTGAAAGCTCAGTGTTATATAGTATGTGGACATGAAATGAGTATTTTTCTTCTTCTTTCTAGCACCTGCGAAAGCTGCTGCTGGAGCTACTTCATCGGATGCCAACCAATGAGCAGCTGAGACAGTTTGTGAGGCAGATCCTCGAGTTGATGTTCACTCTCCTGGAAACAGAGAATGAAGAGAATGTCTTGGTGTGTCTCAAGATCATCATTGAGCTTCACAAGTACTACAGACCCACCATGCAACCAGAGGTAAGCGATAGCATTGTATTAGCCCTTTGAGAGCCACCAGGGTTTTAGAAAGTTGTCGTGACCAAACTTTCAAGAATGACATTTTTGACTTCTAATGCTTTGTTTCTATGACAAATTTGGTATGAAATGTCTTCTGTGGACATCTACTTTTTATGGTAGGGATAGGCTCTTAGATCTAGTTGCTTTCTATGCCATGCAATGCCATTTTTCTTTGATGTAAGATTTTCTTTGAATCATTCATACACAATATGCTCCATGAATATCTTTTGTTTTATGTTATAGAGGTGCTTTGTTATTTTTGCTTTTGAATAGTGTTAAGGCATATAATATTATCTGAGCAGCACCAAACAATTTGATTGGCCTATCCAGGACTATCCTTGTGGGGACTGCTGGCTTGCCCAGCTGTCAACAATTATTTGTTGATACCTGAAGTGTCTATTGTTTGCAATTGCATAATATATACCCCCCAAAACAAGACTTCACAATAAAGAGACCTGTTTCTGTTTTAGGAAGAAAAATATAGCCATTTTTAGTCCCAACACATTGTACAGCACTCAACTTTTTTAGGTGGAACTTGCCACCAGGGCATGGGAGGGGTTAGTGAGAAGAAAAAAAAATTAGGAGCAGCATCCCATGAAAAGATTTCCTTTTGAAATGCTCTCAAGTTTCAAATATGACTGGAAATAGTGAACAACTTGGGGACAGAATTCTGATGCCACATGCTTGTGTGTTCCATGTCTTTCATCTTGTTAGAATTTGATACCGATGAACAGACCTTTCTTCTTATATCTTTTTCGTTTTGTGATATCTTTGTTGCTAATGCTTGCTGGATTTGATTTGATAATCTATTTACCTCCGGGTATCCACTACCCTTGAACTAGGTTATGGGACCTGTGCTTTGGGATAGAAAACATCACATTTGATTGAAGGTCAAAGGTTGAAGGATTAGAGGTCATGAGTGAGGTTATTTGAAAACATTAACTTTGTCTTTTTTTTTTACAGGTCCAGCACTTCTTGCAGTTTGTCAAGTCTGTGTACAAGGACATTCAAGTGAACATGGTAAGCAAATACTTCAAAAATTTCATTAAACAAACCAACATTCTGTACCACTTGAGTCACTATCCAATGTGCAGATTCTAACTCCATTTAGCAAACATTCTGACCCTCCTAGGCATTATAATCAGAACCATCAGGGTTGTGAAATCTTGTTTACATGGAACAATGCACATTTCAGGAAGTGTAGGCCAAAAATCTTCTGAAGTATATACCTGTTCTACTTCTAGTACCACTTACATGTACATGTAGTCCCCTTCCACGGTGTATTGGTTATGGTAATTCATTTTAAAGTGATTTAATACTAATATTTCTAAGTTCTGTAGTAAGCTATTACTATTGGCTGCAGCTAAGCTAAATATACTTTGGTCAAGCCTTAGTTTTCCATCAGAATAAATGATACGTATTGATTAATATGATATTGTCTTTTGCAGAAAACCTACTTCCTAGATGTGATACCTGGTACACCCGCTCCAGACCCTATGAACATTCAGCTCTTTGTCGACAAGGCTGGGTTCTCTTGCCAAACAATCATCACCATACAGCAAGCTGATGGACAGAAGGTTCAGGTATGCACAGTGTCTTTTCAAGCAATTTGTCTTTATAAAGTAGGGAAATCAAATATTTAAAGTGGTGAAAAGGTTACATAAAATTGTACTTTTCCAAATTTTTGCTTATATGATATAGTGCTGCTAAAATGATTAAAAGCTTATTCACATAGCTGCTAGTGTGATTAACTTAAAATTTTGCAGTTTACTTTCCCAAATTTTCTGACATGCGATTCTGAAATTTCTAGCTGATAAATTTATACAGCTTTTGACACAAATTTCTTTAGGAGATATCAGTAAAAGTCCTTAAAATAATGATATAGTAATAACTTGATTTATATAGTGTCATTTCCATAGCATACAAGGTGCTATCCCCATGTAAAAGATTATGTAGAATGGTAGTGGTATGTTTCAAGATTTTTGTTTAAAGTAGTCACATGACTTCTCTTTCTTAGAAATAAAGGAATTTCGGGAAACCATGTGGCGAACCCTGATTTAAAGCCAGCCTGTTTTCAGGATTTGGCCTTGACATCTTCCATAAATAGTTCTTAAATATGTCTGAATGTTGTCTTTATCTTCAGCAAACTATCCTACCTAAAGGAGTCAACTCTCTGAAAGTGTTGGCCGAGTATCCCATCATAGTGGTCCTCATGTATCAGCTGTACAAACAGAATGTCCACAATGTAGTGGCAGACTTCATACCTCTGGTCATGAATACCATTGGATTACAACCCACTCAACAAGCAAGGTAAGATAGTGCTTTTCATCCTTGTAATGCTTCAGAAATAGGGCAATTATTGTTAGACTAACTGTTACGAAAACTGTAAATATTATGTATTGATCATCATGTTTAGAGCATAACTGCCAACTGTCCCTATTTAACAGGGACAATCTCGATTTTTGGTAAAAGAAAGAGCCACTTCTACTACTGTGTCCCTATTTTTGCAAAAATCTGTCTGTAGTAATGTAGAGGAAACTCAGAAATGTCCTGATTTTCAGCCTCTGCCTTGTCATTTGTCCCTATTTCTTGGGTTTTAGGGTTGGCAGGTCTGTTAGAATAATTAACACAAAAATTGTAAATTTTAAACATTGTAATTCTTGTTTTTTTATCATGTACGTTATATTGTAGCCATTGCAATTCAGTTTGTGGACAGCGAAAATGGAACTTATTCAATAAAGTCCTTCAATCAAAGCTTGAAATTGCAGTACTATGGTCAAATGAAAGGAAGTAGATTTACTTACAAGTGCTGATCTCTGTGAAGTCTATAATCCTTCACTATCCTGCTTGAACAAAATAATCTTGTGACAGACAGTCCTGTCCATCCTGTATCAATTTATCAATGATTATTTTTTTAAAAAATATGGGAAGTGACAATGTTTATTTTCTTTGTATGAACAGAGCCTCACCTAATTTCAACAAAGAGATGTATGTGGATTTCATTGCTGCTCAGATCAAGACTCTATCTTTCCTGGCCTACATCATCAAGATATACCAGGTAACAGACTGAATGGCATTTGACAATGCACATGGCATATCTATTATTTTCTTCTGAGATACACAGGGCACTGTTGTTGAGGGTCTTGGGATCAACAATTCTTTATGAACTATATTCTTATAATCAGAAAGAAATCATGACAGAAATATGTGCCCATGTTTCCATTATGTTTTATATTCATATATTCCTGTATTCTCATTGAAAGAATGCACTTCGCAATGTTCTTTATTTATTGTACCTCTTTGTAGCGGGACATATTTGTTATGTTACTTTTTATGCAAATGTCATGATAATAAGCTTTTTGTAAGGAAAATCTGGTTGTAACTGTATAAATTGTATGTGGGTTGCTGCAACATAGGTGTGCATGTGTGAATTTTTGGGGACCTAGAGAATTCCCTGGTTACAGCGAAACTTTTTTGTATCAGTGCATATTGTATTGAGAATGCCCTGTTGTTGGTTATAAATGTAGTTTCTTGAAGTATCACTCTTTTGTTTGCTGTTGTTTTCTGCTTCAAAGAGTCCAGTGCAAGAGTGCCAAATCCAGTTGGAAGTATACTTTCAGAACTTCTTCAACTGGATGTGACTTGTTGGGAATACTGGTGGAAATGATGGTAGAAGGAAGTAGAGTACAATAATTTCTGGGAAAAATTTAATTCTCATGAAATGCTGAGAACCCTGCAGTTGTGGAAGAAGAAATGCGGAGAATGTGTTAAAAGGAATGTAATTCCTGGAGCTGGCAAATCTTGCCCTTCGTTTAGCAGGGGCATGCAACATCTAAATGTTTCGCTTTTTATTTGTTTAGGACCTGGTGAACTCCTATGCCCCTCAGATGGTGAAAGGCATGCTGGGATTGTTTGGTAACTGTCCTAGCGAGGTAGCCCATCTACGTAAAGAACTTCTTATCGCAGCCAGACACATACTGGGCACTGATCTCAGGAATAGTAAGTCCTTCTCTATGACTCTTGACTTTTTGTATTTACACTAAATACTGAATTTATAATAAGAGTAAACACTAAACAGAGAGATGGATTATGTTCTGCAGATGTCTCCAACTATTCTACACATATCTCAAACACATTGATTATTTTCAAGGAATTATGACTTAGCGTTTGGTCTTGGCAAAATAATTTTGAAAGAAATAATCGCGGAGTAGTAAGCAAAATAAACAAGGGATACCAGGCAGACTATGCCAAGGCCATGTAAATTGTCTACCTGCAACGTTGTCCCATGATTACATATCCCTTTTCATGATTTACTGTGAATTCGGTTTTCAGCTAGTTTTTCCTCATTTCTTTACATTTGGCTGACCAAAACTACAACAGCTTACTCTCATTTACATCATAGCAATTTACAGTGATTTTAAACACGTTTTCACGAAATGAAGCTTTTCTGTGAGTTCATAATTTTGTTTGCCCCAACCCCATAACACGTGATTACACTCCTGATTTTATTTTTGACTTTTACAGAGTTTGTTCCGAGTATTGACAAGCTGTTTGAAGAGCATGTCTTGGTTGGTAGTGGATGGACTAGCAAGGAATCTCTCAGGTGAGGAATAGTGTGAAATGGTACATGTAATATAGTACCTTGAAACCTGCTATAGTGACCACCTGTCTATTATTACTACTTCAGGGACCACAATTTTGTTGGTATAAAGATCACCTGCTTATAACGACTGACTTATTGTCTCCCTTTTAATAGCAGTCTTTATATACAGGTTTCATTCATTGAAAGGGGTTCAGAAAAGTTAAATAATATGATTACAGTATGCAAAGGACCATGTTGTGTGTATACAGTTCATATCACATTTTTGCTAAAGTATGATTTTTTTCTGTTCCTACAGACCCCTAGCGTACAGCACCCTTGCTGATCTAGTCCACCATGTGAGGCAGCAGCTGCCGTTGCAGCATCTCTCCATGGCCGTCCATCTCTTCTCCAAGAACGTCCATGACGAATCCTTGCCCTGTAACATCCAGACCATGTCCTGCAAGCTGCTACTCAACCTGGTGGAATGCATCAGACAGAAGAGCGAACAGGATGGGACCAATGTAAGTTTACCCACCACTGCTCCGACATATGCTTCAGCGATAATTGCATCTGGCCTTATTTTATCAAAGATAGAGGGTAAGGGTTAGGGTTGCAATTAGTTTGAGGTTACATGTAGGTTTAGGGTTTGGGTTAGATATAGTGTTTGATCGTCGATTGAAGTTTAGAATTTGGCTAGCGTGCGAAATTGACCCAGAGCAATTGCTGTTGGAGCACATGTCATACGACCTACCCATCAAGGGCTGAATAACTTAACCTTTTCTCCTCAAATTGGCAACATCAATTTCTAACCATTATATCCTCCCAACAAAAGGTTTTGTCTCTGATGTAAAAAAATCATGAATAAATGTTTCCTATTTGCAGAGTGAAATCAGCTTATCCTCTTTAAATTGGCAATGCTAATTTCTTTGATCCCTACGTTTTTCCACTCCAATTTTTAACATATTTGCCTGTAACAAAGACATATTATTTCATGATGTTGCACAATTTGCTATTTTCCCCCTAGATTCTCTATATGTTGCCAATTCAATGATTTTTATCGATTATTTTCATGTAAGTGTTCCATCATCAAACCACATTCTATTCCGCCATGAAAATAGATGCTTATGCTTGTTGTGTAATGTATACTGTATAATAAACTAAAAGATGATGTAGCGTGCTACATAAGTCGATCATAGCAGCCCTTACAATTTTAAACATGAAATGACTGTTTGTGCAACTCAAATTCACTTCACAATATAATTCTTTGCAATCCACAAAAAAAGTAATGCCTGTTAAAGTGTTATGAAAAAGAGACTATATGAAGGATTTTATGAAAAAAAGTTGTAAAATCCAAAAGAATACATGCTGTGTACCATCTTCATTCATTTAAGATTTTTTTTAAATCTGACAAATCACCATGCTTCTAAAGCTCCACCATATTGCATTGATCTACATGTATGAATTATTGATTTTATGAGATGCTCTAACCAGCTTTAATCTTTTGTAATGCACACAGCTAATATACCAACATGGAGCATACATACTGTATGCAGAAATGCACATTAATTCACTGCTTACATTAATGTCAGAGATGTATTCATTTTGTATTCAAATATGCTCAGATATTTGAACAGTGCACTAAGATTAGATAGTAATACAAAGATCAGGTGCTTATTAACCCTTTCAAGACAATTGACCACATTTTGTGGATTGGCTCAATAACTTTTCGTTCAGAGCTCTCAAAAATATATTCCAGATGCATGAGTAGAAAAAAAATTTCTGCACACACTATGTCTATTTTTGTTGCATGACCATATAACGTTTGATGCCAAGAATTTTAAAAACAGTAAGCTTTAAAATCCTTAAATTGGCCACAAATTGAGAGGTTCAAAATCATTGTTTTTGATCTAATTAGCAATTTTTTCAACTTTTCCTCGAAATTCCCAACCATTTATATTTTTTTCAAAGACATTACACCTTATTAGAACCATGTAACAATAAAGTAAAATATTACTGTTGCCAATTTGAAGAACAAAATGTGATCAATTTAGCCCTTGAATAATTCCAGTCCTGAAACGGTTTTATGACAATCCCAAGGAGGGGGAGGGGGTGGAGCAGCTGCACAGCACATCACTATACACTCAGTTATGTAGCAGTTATACGCTGTAATAGTAGCCATCACTTTGTATCCCTAAGAAAAAGTGTGTTGTGAATCCAGTTATCGTTATTTTTATGGTAGATGTATATTGTTTCACTTTATTCACCTTTTAAGCTAATTTTTAACTTATTTGTGCATGTTTTTATACTTTAATTTAATTTTAATCATGGCTACAGCTGCAGTTGCTTATCATGCTTTATTCATATTAAAGCTTTATTTTCATTAATTAATACTGTGTGTTGATACATGTATGCTAGTCTAAAGGTACAGATTCTGTCTTGACACTTCAGTCCTCAAATGCCCCTCTTGCCAGTTAGAAGGGCATATGAACCAAAGCAAATTACAAGATGGCAAATTTTGAGAGGAGCATTGTGGCCAGTGGGTAGGGCATCGCAGGAAAATGCTACATGGCCTCTGGAAAATTCAAGACCTTGATGCTGCGTTATGACTGACAGAGTCTGTGCCCCTTCAAGCTATGCTACATCATTTCATCACATTGATCTTTAATTGCACTCTCTCATTCCTCATTTCTGTTCTCTTCTCCTACCCCCTCATCCTCATACCCCCCCTCCCCTTCATCTTCCCCTCCCCTCCCTCTCCTCCATTCCTTTAATACAAACAACAGAAATTGTTTGTATTGCAGGCTCGCGAGATCCTGATGAGAATGCTGGAAGTCTTTGTGCTCAAGTTCCACACCATCGCCGATAACCAGCTGCCTGTCATCTTTGACAAATGGTAAATGAAAAAAGGGAAAAGCAGAGTAGAAAGCAAAGGGCAGTTCCATCTTTGACATATTTTCTGCTGGCAGATCAGGGCCGCTTGACGCGCAGATTTGTGATCAAATGCGAAATGGCAAGGGCCAATCAAAATCATTGTAGTATGCACATATTGTTCAAAAGACTGACCATCAACCAATTGAGAGTCGTTTCAAATTTGTAATTGATTGCTAGCCTTTTTTGGGGGGGAGGGGGCAGGACTTGTTCTGTGAAATTAGGTCAGTCACAACAGACTCTACTGAACACAGTCACAAAGACTGATTTACTTTGCATTATGTTTTTTTGTCAAGTGGTTATAAAGATTTGAAATGGAATTCTTCATTAAAGAATAGTAAATAATGTTTTGTGTGGAGGAGTTCTGGTCAGAGGCGAGATTAGAGTTTGAGGACTGGCGGTGTTGTGAAGTCAATCATGTTAAAGGCAACAAAGTAGGGCAATAACTCTAGTGATGTGAACTCATATATTCCATGTTTACAGAATGTTGAGTAAGAATTCAGATCTGAAATTATTTTCTATTGAACCAGTTGTATCCGCGGTGTTTTTATGTCTACAGATATCTAGAAAAAAGAAAATAGATTTTGCAGAAATATTTGATTTTTGAATGTTGGTAGAATGTGGCCAAAATGCATTACTTGATTTTCCAGCAAATTTCCTTTTATTCTGACATATTCCTTAACTAGGTTTTATGAGAGAGACTCCTCATTCTTGCCCAGAATTGATTTTTATAAGATGCAGGAAGATTAACACCAAAATCTTTACTTTTCTTACCAGCCGCCAACAACAAGAGGCAGCACAAGAGAAGATGCCACCTCCGGTATCACGCTCCATCTCCACATCCTCCACGACCGCATCATGCACCACCACTACTACCACCTCATCTTCGTCCACTCTCCCTCCTCCGCCCCTCACACCAACCACGCCCCAAACACTGTCCTTCACTTCCCTCACGACCACCACCGTCACACCGTCGACTCCCACCACACCGGCCCCTCCTGTCACCCCAGGGGTGTCGTCCATCACCACCGCTCCCCTCTCCTCCCTCTTCCCTACCCGTGAGAAGGATGATAGCAAGCCTAAGAGGTACCTTCCTACCGGTCTAACTCATTTCAATAACTACTCGGTGGTGGACTGCAGGAGTTTGGTTAAGACGGTGGTGTGTGGCGTCAAGACTATTACATGGGGTGTTAGTGCCTGCAAGGTCTCATCAGGTTAGTATGATGGCCAGGGGAGGGGAAGGGGGGGAAGAGGGGACAAAAGCATTATTCCTCTGTGTTGGAGGCTTCATGTTCAGAAGAATGTATTGAAATCGTATCAGAGAAATTTTGTCTTTCTTCTGTAAATTATATCTTTTCATGACTAAGTAGAAAGATAAATTTGAAATTAGGTACAAATGAAGGAACTGAGAGGTTTTAGTATTACAATACAATGCAGAAGAAAGAAGGCTGACATAAAATGAGACATACTGTGTTTTCTATCTCTGTTTATTTGTCATTAATTTTACAGATCCCAAATGTAAGTATATTTTCTCCAGATTACCTTTGTGATGTATATTATATTTTATGATTATCTTTGTAATAAACATGTATGTTATTTTGACCTTATATGTATGTTATATTGTATGTTATTTTATGTAAATGTTTTTTATGATGAATGAAATAAATTCGACAATCAAAAATCAAAATCAAAAAGTAATGGGTGTACCGTTGTTTTAGAAATATGCTATATAACCTCTATAGTGGTTGCTACTATTCTGGGTTTACCTTTTTTTGTAACAGATCCAAACCAGAACAAACAGTTTCATCCCAAAGAAACAGCGGTCTTCATCAAGTTAGTCAAGCATGGTGAGTCATACTGTCTGTCTTCTCAAGAAAGATACTCTGTACACCTATTCTCTCTCTCTTACTCTTTTATATCTCCTTTTCTCTCCTTGCTCCACTATCCTTCTCCAACCCAACAGTCCTTTTCCGGACTTACACACATGGTGCACCGTAAACCTCATCAACGTTATCTATTCCACCATGCAAACATCAATTTTCAAAGAATATCTCCTCTTGTTGTATACTTTCAACTCTGCATTTGTATTTATAATGTCCAACTGTCCCTACATGCTATAGGTGTTAGGGTTAGGATATCTGATATTTCCTCCTTGGAGATGTAATGTTGATGAGAGAGAGAGAGAGAGAGAGAGAGAGAGAGAGAGAAAGAGAGAGAAAGAGAGAGAGAGAAAGAGAGAGAAAGAGAGAGAGAGAGAGTGCGCGAGAGCAGTAAAATAATTTATAATATTTATTGTGTTCTTTCAGCTTTGAAGGCCCTAGACATCTACCAGATTCAGATCTCACCAACAGGACAGACAAGTATAAGACCAGCCAACACTCAGAGTGTCAGACTCAAAGAAGAGAAAGAAGTCCTGGAACACTTTGCCGGAGTGGTAAGCCTTTCTTGTTACTCAGCAGTCAGTTATTCATTTTGCTAACCTCCAAACTCCTTTGTACATGTATTTAGTACAGAGTTGCCATTGATATCAAGTTGCAGTTGATTTACATCAATGACAACGGTTTATACGGGCCCAAGATTTCAAAGATTTAAGTTTAGGGTTAGTAAAGTGATGGGGTCCATGATTGAAGTTAGGGTTTCAGTTTGTAGTGTTGGAAATTGATTGTTGTGCCATGATCTGTCGGGGAGGAAGTATCCTTTCTTAAGGTCATATGTAGCCATGATCTGATGTTCCTTTCCGCCATTTACTCAAAATATCAGTAAAAAAGTACATAAAATGTCTTTCGTATTATCCTTTGATACAAAAACCAATAGAACAATATGAGACTCTGAGAGGTGTTGTAGTCGAGTGGTTTAAACACTTGACTGGAGATGAGAAGGTCATGGGTTCGAACCCCGGCACGGCACTACTGTCCTTTGGCAAGACATTAATCTACATTTGCCACTCTCCACCCAGGTGTTAAATGGGTACCGGCAGGAATGAATTCCTTGAATGCTGTGAGTGCCGAAATCGGTAGCCTACAGTAGCTAGAGCTGGGGTAATATTGGAGCGCCTTGAGCACCATTCATGTTGGATATGAGCGCTATATAAATATCCAATATTATTATTATAATTATTATTATTATTTAAGACATTTTATTCCAATTTCTTTTCCCTACCATTACTGTTCATTAACTTCAGACTCTCTTCTTCGTGTCTATTTACCCAGTTCAACATGATGCACCCATTGACGTTCCGGGAGATCTTCCAGACGACCATCGAATACATGGTGGAACGGATCTACAAGAACTATGCCTTACAGCTGATAGCTAACTCCTTCCTAGCCAATCTGACAACATCAGCGACATTTGCTACCATCTTGGTGGAGTACCTCCTGGAAAGGATGGAAGAGATGGGAAGTAAGTAATGCTCTGGGGAGCGTTTCATCAAGCGTTTTGTCATTGATTTTACTGACAAATTTACTCTCAGCCAATCAGATGCAAGGATTTCAGTAGCTTATAATAGTTGTCAGTAAAAATCACCAACAAAACACTTGATGAAACGCTCCCCTGGCATGGTATTCTGAAAACTTTGTCATCTTTTCTAGTAGTGAAAGATGTTAAAGTGTACCAACCACCTGAAAAAAGAATTTTTATACCGCTAGGAAGTATAAAATTAACCTCAAAGAACTTTATCTGAAATTCTATCGGTCAACAAATTAGGAGTATGAAGGAAATAAAGGATAACATGATTCGTGCGGAACCAAACCTCCGAGTTGGGTTCTGTGCGAGCCCTTATCTTGGCGAGCGTGTACGGGTGCGTTGAGTAGCCTACTCACAAGTCGCTTTTATACTTATAGAGAGTATAATTAAACTTGTAATATCTCTTTAAAGAAATGATATTCGAAGCTCGTATTTGGAATATAGTAGAATGACATGGAACCTCTAACATACAGAGTAAAATATTTTTTGGTGATTGGTACCCTTTAATTGTCATAAACTACTCTATAGTAGGACAAGTCATTGGTCAATGTCTTTTACTTTTGTTGAGGGAATTCATTCAGTCCAGATGAACAATAGCAACATTTTACCCTGATGAAATAAAAGAATATTCCATGCTGCTCGGTTGTCCACTCATAAAGAGCAAATATGTTAGCACCCATCTCCCAGAGTAATGAGTATTATGTGAGGATAATGGTACTGGATAAATAGGATAATAGGATAAATGCATGTACCATTGTGCATTTGTCATTAAAAGGGTATTTGTAAGTTTGTATGTCTACTACAAATGTATCTGTATGGAGGCATTAAGGATTTTTAGCCAGAGATAATTTAAATATTATGAATTATAAATTGGATATTGAAGGGAGCACCTGAAGCATCAGTTACATGTATGATCAAATGCTATACAAGAACCCACTATTATCATTATTATTCTAAGACCTGCATTTAACAAATGATCAAATATTACATTTGATCTCTCTTCATTTCTCATATTGTGCACCGGTAATTTATAAGATGGTTTGATATTTTGTTTTAATTGCAGCTAATCAAGAACGTTCCAACCTGTACCTGAAACTCTTCAAGCTAGTCTTCGGTTCAGTCTCTCTGTTTGCCAATGAGAATGAGCAAATGCTAAAGGTATGGAAAATATTTAGGTTACAGTTGTGACTAAATACATTCCTAGGAATGAATAAATTCAATGATATGCATAAAATTGGATAATATGTGGTATACTGAGGTTAGATTTATTTGTGTAGCTCATTGATCTCTACCTTATGTGGATATATCGCATCATACGCACAGCTCTATGCGAGCCCTACACTCAAACACAGTACGTGGGACTGCGAGGGACAGAGCGTGGGACATCATCTGCTGTGTACGATTCCAGCGTACTCCTATTCGAAAGATAAATGATTTGATATTTTATTTTAAAAAGACATTATACTAATTGTCACATTAAATCGCCTCTAGAATTTGTAAGGGCACACTTGTTTCGCCTGATTTTGCAGTTAATTCGTGGAAAAGACTTCACAGAGCTGACTTATTTGATTCTAAAAATGCATGAAATTGTATTGAAACTGTACTGCGGCGGTGTTTTTCTGCGAGCCCATACATGGCGACGCGTCGCGCCAGGTCGCATCAAACGTAGAGGGCGTTGCTTTGTCCACAGGTAGAGATCGATTGTGTAGCTCTGTAGCCATGATATGATATAGATATATCCTAGTGGGTTTAGGATGGAAGATATATTGTCTGTTGAGAGTCAGAAGGGTGTCGACTTTGTTTTTAATGATTTAATGCCTTTTGGCTCTCAACAAATGATATGTATACCTTGATGATAAACTCAGCGCTAATGTCCTTTGGAAAGACTTTCATCAACATTTGCACCTCTCCACCCAGGTGAAGTAAATGGGTACCAGGTAGGAAGAAATTCTTTGAATGCCTTAGCGTCTATCATGGCGGCCAGGCTAAAGCCCTAGTAACGATGTGATACTTTGTATTAAGCGCAGTGGAGTATATTTGTATAGTAGCTGCACTATATAAATGGACATATTATTATGTATGCGCAATTCTTCATTTGCCACACAGATCATCTACTCAAACTACTCTACATGTAATTTACATTTTTTGATCCAGCACCACAAAATCAGCAAAAGGTCACCAGATATAATTTTATAGTTTAGGTTTGATTATAAAAGAGGAAACTCTCAACTTTATAATATAACTCGTCAGAATTGGATGCTCTTAATCCAGAGAAAGAAAAGAAAGACTGTTGTGTCCCAGAGAGTGTTACTTTACAGACAAGGGCATTAGTTTGGAGTCTGTTGAAGCACTCTCACTCCCAGGGTATTATTCAAGGGGAAAGGAGGATTAGAACTCAATTGAAATTTCTGTGACTATTTATCTATAGCCTCATCTTCATAAGATAGTCAACCGATCCATGGAGCTGGCAACCACGGCCAAGGATCCCTACAACTACTTTCTGCTACTGAGGGCGCTCTTTCGTTCTATCGGTGGAGGCAGCCATGATCTCTTATACCAAGAATTCCTGCCCCTGCTTCCAAACCTCCTACAAGGTATGTCACTGCTAGTTTCACACAGAAACTAAGAAAAATGGAAACAATCAAATATGAATTAAACATGTATGTTGCACAAACAATTTAACCTTCATTCACTTTTGGCGTTATTAATCTGAAATGCATGAAGTTGGTCCTCTCTTTGTTTAAAAGATTTGTGCAAATTGGGGGTCATTCATTACCATGTGCTAAATGCAAACTGTTCTATGGTTATTGTTCATGTTTGAAACAATATGAAAGAGTGTTGTATAAGCTGATACTTTCACGTATGGATATCTTCATGGATGACGGACACTGACATTTTTGCGAGTTGTTCTTATCACAATGATTAATATAGGATAGTTAAAATACATGTTCGCAGATGTATGCATTGTCGGTTCATACTCTTGTTTTGTTAAATTCGTGATTATACAACATTTCACACAAACAAAATATGCGGAAATATAAGTGTCTGTTCATCACCCTTGATGTAACTGTTGAAGTATTTAATTTTGTATAGGTTTGAACCAGCTGCAGAGTGGCCTCCACAAGCAGCACATGAAGGACCTGTTTGTTGAGCTCTGTCTCACGGTACCTGTGAGATTGAGTTCATTGCTCCCATACCTACCCATGCTCATGGATCCATTAGTCTCAGCCCTCAATGGATCACAGACACTTGTCAGCCAGGTTAGTTGTTTAATCCGCTCCAAAAAAGTGGTTCTGGGGATGGTGTTTGTGTAGTGCATATTAAAGGCATGCCGTAAAGGTAATGCTGAGTGCTGGTCATGCAATTTCATTGTGAAAGGAAGAATTTGTCTAAAAGATATTCTAAATGACTGATTTATGGAAATTTATTGCAAGATTTTGGAATCTTCAAAATTATAATAGGGCGGCTTTTCTAAAGCTAGGGCACTAATAGTACTTTGTAGGTGCCTTAAGCTTACCCTGGGATGGATATCTGCGCAATCAGTATAAATGACTCTAATGTTATTGTTATTAATATCCCAATTACTACATGTATAAGGGACATGTGGCTTACCTCAGAGATGATTGTTATAGCAGAAAAGTCAATGAGAATACTCTTTTTAAATGAATTTTCATATACATTTACTTGACTGCAGGGATTGAGAACATTGGAGCTGTGTGTGGACAATCTTCAGCCTGATTTCCTCTATGAGCACATCCAGCCTGTCAGAGCAGAACTGATGCAAGCCCTGTGGAGGACACTGCGTAACCGTAGCGACCAGATTGCACGTGTGGCATTCCGTGTCTTAGGCAAGCTGGGTGGAGGCAACCGCAAGATGCTTAGAGAACCACAAAGGGTTAGAACAGTTATGCTTTTATATTTTGTATTGTACATCAGAGGAGTTTTAAAAAAAAATTGCTTTCACTAACATTGAATAGTATTTCAATTTAAGACATGATAATTCTTCTTTTGTTTTATACTGTTGTAAAAATATTACAATGAATGTCTAGAAATATGAATAGTGGAATATATGTTAATGTTCCCGGCAGGAGGATACTACAAACCTCTTGCCATGATCAATTGGAAATTAACATTGCATCTCAAATGGGGAAAGAAATGCACTTGTAAAAGCAGAATATTTTGCGTGCCTGACACTTTTGCAAATTTTGCAAGTAGTGGAGATTTGCTCAAGTTTAGTGCCACAAAACGATCAATTAACAGCATGACGAGGATGTTTTTGACTGGATGAATAAACCATTATCGAACTATTTAATCTTTTTCTTTTTTTGACAGCTCTCATATGAAGATGATGAGAATGACGGTCCCTGCATCACCATCCTCTTCCCTGATCACAAGACTCCAGTTCACCTACCGGTATCCAAGGTAACAAAGATTGTTTTAACTCAACGACCAGATGCTCTTTCCTTATTCTTTGCAGATCATACTAGAATTTTGTGTGGTGGTAGTGGTGATGATGATGATAATGAGGATGATAGTGAAGGTGCTGAAGATGATGATGGTGATGTAAAACATTTTTGTATGTAATTGTTCATTTATGTTCTTCTCTCTTTTCTCTCTTCTTTCTATTCTTTTACCTTTCCATGTGCTTAGAAACATGGTATTAAGCGCTTTATAAATGTTGTATATTTATTTATTTATTTATTGATGATGATGATGATAATAGTGATGGTGATGATGATTATGGTGGTGATGATGATGATAATGAGGATGATAGTGATGATGTTGAAGATGAAGATGATAGTGATGATGATGATGATGATGAAAATGAGGATGATAGTGATGATGTTGAAGATGATGATGATGATGATAATAGTGACGGTGAAGATGATGATGATGATGATGATTATGACTATTAGAATGATGATGATGATGATGGTAATGATGGTATATGAAATTACAAGTGAAAAACCAATGGTTTCAATGAGTAATAAAGCTTGAGACAATGCTTGTTTTGCCTAATTCTAGGTGATAGAGACTGCACTGAGTAAACTGACATCGCCAACCACCGATGTGTTCTACCGTCGTCAGGCATGGGAAGTCATCCGACATTTCATTGTTAGTATGCTCAGCTTGGGTGATGAACAGAGGACCATTCAGCAGTTGCTTTTCCACACAAGGTAAGTATCTCGTTAAGAATTCATAAGAGCCGAATGAATTAGTGATATATCTCCAAGTTGGCAACACTTATGTTTTACTTTTCCAAGATCCTGCATAACAATCTTCCTCGTCTTCTGTATAACAAAGCTCAGCCAAGATGAACTTTTTTTCAACCAATCATTCATACCCAGAATAATTCTTTCTTTTAGGTGACTATAACATAACTAGAAGCTATAAAAGCAGCTGATTTCTGTAAACCAGTCCCTTGGCTGGACACGAAAACTAATCCCTGCAAGCAAGCGGAGTAAATAGTAAGAATTATTTTACTCTGATGTCACAGATATAAAAAATAGTAAAGGGATTCCTCTCTTCTAGTAGAAATATGTTTGATTAGGAGAAGTGCTTTTGACCATTACATGAACAAGAGATTAAAGTTTTTTTGAGGGATATAAATAACGATTTCACTGGATGGTATAAAATGATATTGAATTGAAGATTATATATATTTTATAATTGTCTAGCTTCCATGATGGTGAGATCCCAAGGACTACAAGTCATGCATACAAATGCCATGATCAGCTCTCTAGGATATGCTTCCAGAATGCGTTAACATCTATGATTGGTGAGTGGTATAGTGTTTTTCCTTATAACGATGATAAAATTCCGTTCTTGGGCAAGTCCAAGCTCTTTTGCCCTATTCATTACTGACCACATGAGAGATTTTTTTTTTTAATGATTGTATTGATTCGCAATCCCTGCTAGAGCTTGAGTCAGACCAAATATGTGTTCACTGTTCCACAATTCTTGGTAACGTATAGAGTACCGAAGTGTGACGTCAGACCGGCCAAGTTGTCAAGGTTGCTTGTTCCAAACAATTTTGTGTGCTAAACAATGGCGTGCTGATCACACCAGCGCCAAACACTGAAATTGCCCTGCTCCAGCCCGTTGCTTGAATGATTTCGCGGTGAACCTCATGCTCAGACTCTGTTGTTTGGAACCAGAATCCTGGACGACTAGCAAATATGACGTCAGCACTTCGGTACTCAGACAACAAATGACCAAATACCTGGGACTTGTCTTCTTATATAATGCATAGCACTTTATGGTATAACGTCCCTATGCGCTTCCAAAGAGCTTCGGAAATATGATAGGTATATGTTTTTAGTGGAATCATGTAACATCTTAATTGTGTATTTAAATTGATTCAGGAATTTATAAATTTTGATGCAATTGGCAATATAAAAATTTGAGATCTAAACGGACTATGTGTGAGAAATCCTGACTGCTTTCTTACAACGTATACATACATTGTTGAAATTATTTCTTTGTCAGAGAAAATTTGAATATATTAGATACATAGGACGGTAAATACAACCATCCATTGTGTAAAAGAATATCAATGAAGTAGCGACATGAAAATGAGGGAGTTGTAATCTAGTATGTGAGAGCAACAAAAAAAGGAAATTGACATCACCAACATACTTAGTCGATTTACTTTATGACCATTAATTTAACTGGTAGTGTAGAAGCCGATATTTTTCGCAAAATGATATTTTTGTGATAAATCCCCTCATTCACGTTCGCATATGCATTTCGACCCTACAACAATTTACGAAATTCACAAAGAATAAAAACCTCATGAAAATAATGGCTTCTTCAGTATATGAGTGTTGTATTACCATGAAGTACATGTACAAGTGTGTTGTCCTTCTCTTTTGATGTAGTATCTGCTACCATCAAAGATCTCCGTCCCAGTTCGCTGCCCTTCATGATGAACGTAGTGAGGCACATTACACTGGTTGCTGTAGCTCAACAAGCAGGTAAATTGTTGGTTGTAAGAAGTATGCCCCGGCGACGATTGCTGTGTGGGCAATCTCCTACTCTATCCGATATTCTTAAATACAGCCGTGGACGGTATACCTAACCCTAAATCTAAGCCTAACCTAAAACTCGATTTCAACCCAGCCCTGTATTTTAGAAATCAAGTTTTGAGCAAATATCTGGTCAACAAATGGTCTGACCAGCAGACTAGCTTGTCTCACCAACAAAAAAGAAAGAAAGAAAGAAAGAACGAAAAGGGGGGGGGGGGGGGGGGTAGGGCTACATGCCTTTTTTTTTCTGCGCATAATTGAATTTCATTTAATTTGTTGTTGCTTTTTGATAGTGAGATTTATGTATTTCCATGATAGTACAGAATGAAAACAATATGGATTCTTCTGAAAAAGTTTACAAGGGAGAGAAAGAATTATTCTGTTCCTAATCACAGCACTGTTCCTCCCCTAGGTCCGCTACCTACAGCTCACAGTCGTCAGAAGTCACTGAACGATAACATGGACCCTCATGTATTGGTTGATGCTATATCAGCATGCATGGCACATGAAGAGAAGGAACTATGTAAGACTGGCCAACTTGCAATGACAGTCATTGTGGAGACTGCTGCTGCTGTGATGGGCAGTAAGGCTAGGGTGAGTTATGTTTGATATGAAGATTTAATTTTTTTATTTGAGGTGGTAAAAAACAAGCATATTATTCATGGTTTACTGATACTCTGATTCTCATCCATTGTTCACAATTTTATAATTGCATACAAGTGATGCACTTGAATTTGGTTAAAGAAAAGGGTGAGTTCTGGGAAAGGTGTAAAATTACATGTATTTGTGAGCTCTCTCATTTCTTTTATGCCACTTTGGAAGAATATTATAATGTAAATGTCCCCTGAAAAGGATTGCTATTCAAATGCCCTCATATATTCAAAATATGAGGAGAAATAGCTGAAGTGTTCAAGCCGAACATTCATGCCACATGCGTGTTTGCAGTCCCATATATCCATTTCTGTGTGCAGTGCATGTGTTTTTCAGCGATATTGGGTCAATTTCCTATCATTTTGATGATTCCAAGACCTCACAGAATTCCCCAATTCTTATGTAGACATGATCAACCTTTCCCAATTGCTTTTTCACAATGTAATAATATGAGAAGAACTCAAATTTATCTTCATGATACAATACTTTGGCAGAAATTCAGGAGGTTTACATGTATCTAAACCCTGGGTTAAACCTGCATAGGCCTTACGTCCAGTGAACAGGCAATACATACTGAAATACACTTATTTTAGCTCACAATTTAGGTTTCAACCTTGGTGTAGACCATGGTTTTAACTCTGAACCTCCTTCTACAGTATGGGCATTTGATCACAAAGTTCCAATATTTTGTTCATTTCCAAGAATCTGTTATACATGTATCTTACAGGCATGTCAGCTATCCATCTTTGAGTACGTTGCTGATCGTATGTGTAACTGCTGTTATGAACGGGCCTGGTACGCCAAGCTTGGTGGATGCATCGCTATCAAGTTCATGATGGAGAACATGGATATGTGCTGGGTTCAGAGCCATCTCTATCTATTCCTCAAGGCACTTCTCTTCGTCATGATGGATCTCACTAAAGAGGTGAGTACAAATACTGTACATGTAGTATAAAGAATATTTCTTTTCAATACTCAGAATATCAATTTGACTAAATTGATAGGAGTAATAATATTAAAAGAAATGTATAGCGCATGTCACATTGTGATGTAACGTTTCTGTACATTTTGATAGGTTTGCATATCACTACCCTAGCTTTAACTCCTGCAGCCGTTATCAGCACTTCATGCATTTCAAGGAATAAGTCCTGCCAAATACCCATGTCACACTTGCATGGAGAGAGAAAACTGTAGATGAAATGCCTTGTCTAATGACATATGCGCCAGTCAGAGGTTCGAACCCCAAACTTATTGATTTAGATTCAAGTGAATGAACAGCTATTCCATGATGCTGTCTCGCAGAACAGAATAGAACCTTCAGCAACAAATTACAGGGTTACAAGCACAGGCATTCTCAAATGTTTTATTGTAGGGTAAAAAATTGTCAGCATCACTGGCAAATATGAATTAGGATGTTTGTGGTTTGTGGTTTTAAATTTGATGAAATTTTAATATGTCACTGTACTTTAATCAGCTCTCCTTGTGGTTCCAAGCGATAATGAGTTGTACATTAGATCGTACTAATTTGATGAAATTTTAGGAGCAGGTTATTCTCACATCTTTGCATTTACATTGCAGGTATCGAGTGGGGCTTTGAACATGGCCAAGAGCAACGTGGATCTGGTGTTGAAGCTCTGTGCCACCCCACCCACAGGAGCAGATGCCGAGAATCCCAAGCTAGCTGTAGCACAACAGAAGGCCTTTCATGATGTCACCAGGGAGCTGGTCAGGGAAGTTACCTCACCCAACCAGACTGTCAGAGAACAGGTATAAACTGGGATTGAACTAGTGGAGGGGGTGTCGAGAGGGAGGGGCAAGTCGTAGGTCATAGTTCATAAATGTAGAGAACCATAAACTACATTACCTTTATCTTCACAGAAAGCTGTTCATGATGTCACAAGGGAGTAAGTCAGAGAAGTGACTTCATCCAACCAGATTGTCAGGGAATAGGTATATATTAGGGCTGGGAAGGGGAGTTCATAGGTCATAGCTTTTTGTGTCAAGATGGAGCTAGTCCATTATTTAATGTTCTTAAACCCTGTTAACTGGTAATATTATGGTTTTACCTTTGTGTATATCTACTCTCTAAAGGAATTCTTGTCTTTATCATTGTGTTTCCATGTAATCAGGCGATGGATTCCCTGCGATGGCTTGCAGACTTCACCAACAAGAAAGTAATGGAGATCATGTCTCCCCACAAGGAGGTCCTGGCAGACATGATCCCTCCCAAGAAGCACCTGTTACGTCATCAACCTGCCAATGCACAGCGAGGGCTGATGGACAGTAACACGTTCTGTACGACATTAGAACCAAGACTCTTCACAATGGATCCAACCATACCTGAACACAAAGTCTTCTTCACAGAGGTAAGTTCACAATATTCTTTGTAATGTCAATGTTACTCTATCTTTCTTTGTAATTGATCATTTATTTTGCTGGTAATAGAATTAAATAATATTGCCTCTACATGTTTGGCATAGTATTCATCATTATCTTCGTAGTACACTGTATGAGTGAGCGTCAGTGTTATGCAGTATTTATTATCTTCAATATTTCCTTACATTAAGGTAATCATCTTTTTTCTTTCCATAAGATGAATGAAGGCCAGTATTAAGCACTTCCAATAAATTGGGTGGTTCAAGAAAAGAATACTCCCACTAAATCGTTGAAATACATAAGAGAGATCGATGTTTCTTTTCTGTTGAATTATCACATTATCCTTTTTCTGGTCTTGTACAAGATTCAGTTAATTTGACTCCATTTTTTCTTTACTATTAGCTGATGAACCTTTGTGAGACTGAGGACTCTGGACTTGTCAAGCTGCCATGCTACAAGGCAGTACCAACCCTTGTGCCTCTACGCATCAGTGCTCTTAGTAAGTTATCACCTTTCTTTCCTTCATTATCATTACATTCACAAACATGATCTTCAACAATTCAGTGCTATGTGTGCAACTCAACTATGATAGTATCGGTGGCCTCTTATATAGCCTTCATGACTATCACCTCATAATGCTCCTGAAGCTCAAATTATTTTTTTAAAAGTTGGTTTGTCAATACGTATGAATATTCAATAATGTTTGTCCACCTTGTCAGGGGTGGGGGGGGGGGGGATGTGAACAACTTTGGTCTGCAAGTTACGAGACCACACAAAATAATTGTGACTTGCCAATATTTTCAGACACCACATTATTTTATGCACATTTGAAAAGAGGAAATTATCATGATTGTTAACTTTGTACAGAGCATATGATTTATTTTTTAGATTAACATGATTGATTGAGATATTGTGAGAATCACTTGTTTCATAATTATTTCTTTTATTATAAATTTAGAGTAGTTTTACAAATGCACATCTTTAACAAGATCATTTCCTTGTATCTTTTGTAGATGCTCTGGCTGCATGTCGCTACATTCCTCAGGCAAGGGAACGGATCTTCAAGATCCTCTTCAACGCTCTCAACTCTAACGTGAGTGAACTTCAAGAAGCTGGAGCGAAGTGCATGGAGAAGGTAAGAAATCAAATTTCAGTCTAACATTTTGCTTGTATCATAATAGATCTAGAAACAAAAAGCAAATCCATGTTCATGTGAAAGTCCTCTCTGGCATCAAGTTGGCTAAAACAAAAGCATGAAAATGATAGAAGCAGATCACTGAAAGTTTGAGGAAAATGCGGTTAAAAAATTAGAAAGTTATAACTTTTCAAAGTTTTAAATTGGCAACTCTGTGATGGAACTTTTGAACACCTCTCACATTTGCTCTGTATTAAAAAAAAATGTTAATTTCTATTTTCTCAAAAGAAAATACTTGATTACACATGTACAATGTACCTGAGATAAATTATTACACATATGTTTTTACACAACACCTATATGCAATAGAACTAAATTAATGAAATTTGTACAAAGCAAATTTTGTGATTTTTTTTTTTGTGTGCGACTTTTATTATTCTGATGAAGTTCTTGTTTTCTTCTTCTTCTTCAGTTCATTGCTGGTCAGCCTGTGGAGATGGAGTTGGTGCACACCAGCGTCCGTCCACTGCTCCTAATGTTAGGTGATCATCGGACATTGAATCTCAACGTCATTCAGAGACTGCACAGCCTTACGCAGCTCTTCCCGAATGCGTTCAATGAGAAACTCTGTGAACAAATGCTGGTGAGCATACACCTCAATTATTAAATATTTATTATTAAATTAAATTATTAAATTATTTAATTATTAAATAGATATAGTGGAAATTAGAAGTTCACTTGCTCCCAATAATGGCAATAAAAAAAAGAAAAAAACGAGGGAAAAGGAAGACAAGTGAAGATGATAGGACCCCCTCCTGCATCCTACCCCCTAACATGAGTGTCATGTCAATTCAAATTTCCTTTTAATACCAAAGAAGACTTTGCACCCAACTATTCAATGGTTGATTTATGAGGAGAATTAATTCTTTTTATCCCTTAACTTTGACCTACATTTTGCGTAAGATAACCAAGTAGCCTATCATCTTGTATTCTTAGGGTCATCTGAAGAAGTGGCTTGAGACGACCGTGATCAGCCAGAAGAACGGTCAGAAATCAACGGACAGTCTCAAGATATGTACAGCGATCCTCAACATCTTCCATGCCATACCCGCTGCATCGGCTAAGATCCTGGAACATCTCCTGACTCTGGTCATCAAGGCTGAAGCAGCTCTCAACATGGAGGTAATGTTACCGCTTATATGACACTTGCTCTGGCAACAATATCTCCATGGTAACTAACCTACACTAACTGAATTCTTAACTTCAACCCTAGACCAAACACTTTACCTACCCTTAACCCTAACCCTGTAATTCACCTAAATTCCAATTGCATGCCTATCTTTAATACCCCATATCTCTGACAAAATAAAGCAATTGTGGCAGGAGTATAATGTCAGAGCACGAGAGTCACCATTGATGTGATTTGATTTGATTAGATAATTTCTTACCCAAATTCATGTAACATACAAATACAACAAATACGTACAAAATGAATACCCTGCTGCATCGGCTAAGCTCTTTGAACATCTGTTGTTGTTTATTTATTGACAGGTTGGGAGTCCATTCCGTGAGCCTCTGCTGAAGTACCTTCTACGCTACGCTCAACAAACAGTGGATCTATTCCTGCAGGAGAACAACCTGAAGAACCATCAACTCAGTCGCATGTTCAATGTAAATATCTACTTTCTTACATAGTTGTTAGTATGATATGGTCAATGATGTCTAGTATTATGCAGTTACATGTATATAATATTGGATGGGCTTGAAGGGAATATCAGATTATATTGCTCTCAACGGAATCATATTGCCCCGAGGGCAAAATGGTTCCTTTAAGGGCATCGTTTTTTATATTACCGGATAGTAGAGCCAGCCAATATTATCCTTATTATGTATATCAGGTTGGGTTTTTTTTTGTAGCAACTGCAAACAAGTCTGTTTGATGGTTTCTGCAATGATTATTATAACAGGAGTTAGAGCTAATCTTGAGAGCTTGTCATGAAATTGTATTTCAAGAAAAGTTGGTTTAAAATCTGAATCGTTCATCAGATGGGTTATTTGGACCAGAAAAATGTCTACATATTGAAAACATGCTAGAAAGCACAACTCACAGTAGCACTTACATGTACATGTATTATAAGACCATTTGGCACGCACGGAGGAGGCTTAAGTGTGCAGTAATGAATGATTGCGAGTGATTTCTCTATTGACAGTACTTGTTGAAGCATGAGCTTGCTGAGCCTCTGAGATCAGCCATTCAGAAGAATCCAAGCAAACTGATCAACCTTGCATTCAGTAAAACACAGGTGAGTTCTTATCCAAATCCTCAAAAATTCAGTTGTTAAAGATTAAGTTGAATATTGGTCATTGCATAGTTATAGAGACTATCTAGCATTAATTTGGAAAGGTTGATAATATATTGCATTATTAGTAATATGAATAAGTGTGTGTTTTGAGGTTTTGGCACCATCAAAATCATGACAAATTGACTCAATCTTGCTAAAAATCACATAAAGTGTATAGCATTGCACACAGACACAGATTTGAGTAGTTGGGACTACGCACACATAAGGCATCAAGATTCTGTTCAAAGTCGTTATCAGGTATACTACTGTATTTGTTGTGATTGGTATTGTACATGTATCAGACAAATAAACTTGGACTTGTACGATTCGAATCCTTGATCTGCTATAATTATATGCATGTCTATATACATGTACATACATGTATGTGTCACCGTAGTCTGTATGAAATGTGTTATTCTTTTATAATTTCAAACCCCTTGCAGCCCCCAGCTCGCCCAACTAACTCTGGGGAGAAGTTTTTATTGGAGCTTCAGTACCAGTCCATTCGTATCTGTGCTACTCTGGTGAAACATGATAAAGAATGGCTTCCGCAAACACCCACTGTGGTAAGGCTAAGACGTCATAATTTAGACGTCATAATTTAGTGTTTTGTCATTTCTGTTCTAAGAAGAGATGCACCTGTATTTAAAGCAGGAACTAGGCTTTGAATAATCCATATTTCTAACTGATGTCACATGGACACTGTCGTATTGACTATCCCAAAATAACTTGAACTTTTTTCATTTCTTTGAAATATGAGCTGTATCCTGTATTGGTGTGAAAATCACTGTAAGCCCTACTCTGTTTGGCTATGTGGAATTCCTTTATGAGGGGAGGGGGGGGGGGGTGGTAGACTTGAGGAATTAACTCAGAATTTACATTGACTTCAAGAATCAAGTATGAAACAAAACAAATATTATTTTCATAAAAATTTTTGGTCAAAAGATGTACAAGACTAGTTGAAAAAGTCAGAAAGATTGTTTTTTTCTTGTGTGTGTAAAATGCACTCAAATTTATTCAAGCCCCCCCTCCCCTGCACTACATACTCTTGTGGTAGGGGTCAAGTAGATGTAAGTCAGTCACAAATTAATAGGGATATTAAAAGAAGTTCTATATTCATAGAGACTGGAATTGATCCTATTTCATTTACAAAGCTTACGTTCAACCATGTTTCTTCCACGGCAGTTTGTTCATCTTCGTCGGATCTGGGTATCTGATGCATTCCAGGAGCGTCATCGTCATGACAACCAAGGTGTGCATCACTGGGAGGAGCCTAAACTACTTGTCAAGTGTTTGCTCAACTTTGCAGAGTAAGTAGAGAAATCATAGCAGTTCAGAATTTTTTAAAGGTCTAAATGAATCACCCTAAAAGATTTCAGTTGGTATCCCGCGGGGAAAAAGTAAAGCCCTGAATCGACTCGGCTGTTTAGAGAAGTCTTCCACGTTTCTTTCTTTCTACTCACAGGCAACATCCATCCAATGTGGAGCTACTCTTCCAGTTACTTCGAGTCTTCAGCAACCGATACCTGCCAAACTTCCAGTTCCTCAGAACATTCTTAGAAGAGACAGTTGCACAGGTGAACCCTTCAAATATTTTGATGTATTGTATGAGCAAATCCTGCCCAAGAACTGCCCATTGAACAATATGCTTGGTTTAATAAAAACTTTTTTTTTAAATTCACAAAACAAACTTGTATCCTCATGGTGCAGTTTTTTGTTTTTTTTCATATGGAATATATTTTGTGCCCATTTAACAGTAAATCAACAATTACAAGTCACAATGAACACTTGAAATTTTGTTTATGGCATTTTGTTCAAAGACTTGTGGCACATAAAATAAACAAAAAATTGAAGCAGCTTAACCCCTTCCCTGCCATGGGCAGCAAATCCAGAACAGGAATGTAATGTTCTACCACAAGTTTGGACTAAGATAAGCTGTGTATATCCTTCTGAAACAGAATCGGGTATTACATTGTAACATTAGTTTCCGTGGAAGATCTTCAGTGGTAGATTTTATGCAACAAGGAATTAATACCCTAAATTTGGCTTTTAAGGGTTACAAAAAACTTCTGATCATTTTTCGTAAACTTAGTGGCGCAAGAGGGGCTATCAAATAATATCAACTTATGAGGCATCACTTTACAAACAATTGAAGGTCAAATGTCATTTGTGTTCTGTGATCACCAGGGCTACTCAGTCGAGCAGAAGAGAACCATTTTCTTCAAGTTTGTGGAGTTGTTCCATGATAAGAGCTTCCCACAAGAATTGAAAGCCAAGGCCCTCCAGTACGTCATCATCCCCATGTTTGCTGCATCCTTTGACAAGGGAGAAGGAGACAGTGTAAGTTATCAGTCAGAATTTCTTAACCCATCAACTACCAAGCATGAGATACTGTATAAGTGGTTATTTTCGCGGTGGTTTTATTTTCACGATTTTCGCGAGTCGGTCCTCGTGAAAATTTCCACTTCAATATATGGCTGTTTATAGTAACAAAAACATCACAAAAATCGCGAAATTAAACCCTTGCGAATTTCCCTACCTAGTCCAAAATCGCGAAAATATCTGTACGCGAAAAAAACAGCTTATACAGTAACTCAGGCTAAAGCCTATGGAAATTGTGTATTACGTGGATATCAAAATCAAATTGTATCCAATGAGATAACGGGTGATTTGATTTGGGATGAGGAAAAGTAAAGTTGATACGCAAATGATCTTTTTTATTGATATGGAAGACAAAAAGAAATAAAGTACAGTCAGACTTGTATGTTAAGGCCACTTACATTAAAGAAGAAATTGTGTCTATATAGGAAGTGTCTATACTTACAGGTCCTATTGATACAGGTTTCAATGAGAAACACTGCTTCAGGATAATGAAAGCATGGTCGTTATAGAGAGGTTGTAATTTTTTTTTCCAGTCAGTTTTTATTTTCTGTGCCTTCTCTTCTCATTATGTGACCTTCAAACCTGAGTTGTTTTTCTCTTATCGTGTTTAGAAGTTTATAAAGCTTATGTTTATGTTGATGAGATGATTGTTGTTTTTACAGTTGATAGGTGGCCCACCCAACCCTGGTCAGGACAGCCCAGATAACCTAGTGAGTGTGTTCATCAGTAAGGTCATCGACCCTGAGAACCCCTATGGAACATCAGACTCTGTCAGGATCCTACTTCTACAGTTTGCTGCCCTCTTGGTTGAGAGAGCTGCCCCACACATCCATGATGCTGCTGACAAGTAAGGCCATCTTTTTTTAATGCAAAATTTGTATTTGATAACATTACAAGGTTGATATCAAATAAATTATTTCAAATCAGCTAATTTGGTATGTAATTACAAGTCAATACATGCTGGCTTTTCAGCAGGAATTTGTTTACCTGTTGTCCAAATTGTGTGAAATTTTTCCTAATGGCATCTCAGAGGCTGGATTTGTAGAATCAAAGCAGTTTTGCTGGTTGAAAGTAAGTATGTATTGATAAGATTTATTACCCTTGTTGGATTTTTTTAAAAATCCCTCATGTTTGGGAATGGCACAAAACATGTTATGCACTGGCAAACACCCTGAATACATGTACATGTAGTTTATCAGTTTGGTCGCTTTGTGAAATTCATGTAGTCTCTCAAATCTTGATGAATTTGTATCAAATGAATTTAACCAAATCTTGTGTGTCTTACCTGTTATGACCTCTTACGACCTCTCAATTTGTCAATCCTTTGTTATTATACATTTCTAGCTGTCTTGATTATACTGCTATAATTTCCTATTCATTTAATGATTAGTTGCCATTCTTTCTCGATTGTTTACTTGTACTTGTTTTTATTCTTTATTAAAAATTTTCCTGTATATTTGATATTAATCCCATACTGTGGATTATGTTTCTGTCAACTGATTCGATTTGATATGATTTGATTTATAATGGACTGAATTATATTTCTAAATTGTGTGATTGCAGGAAGCAAGGTACGAAGCTACGTCGATTGATGACCTTTGCTTGGCCGTGTCTTATTCAGAAGAACTGTGTAGATCCAACCACCAAATATCATGGTCATCTTCTGCTTGCTCACAACATTGCCAAGTTTGCCATCCACAAACGAATCGTCCTACAGGTAAGTTATTTTGCTACATGCCTCTTTTCATTCTTCCCGTTTTAGTAATGGTAATGCAGATAATTCTTTTACTATTTAAAAAAAAAGAGATAATGAAGGCATTGAAATAATAAAAGCTAATATGATACAATATTATATATAAAGATAATAATAAAATGAATTACATTGATAATTTGGAGACTGGAATTGATAATAAAGATAATGAAAAATGATAATGATATTAGCCAGCTTATGAAAACTGCAATTTAAGAGAGATAACTGTAGAATGAAGTAGCTTCTCTCATGACATCACAACCAAGTGGGGCTGAAATCCATAAACAAGTGATGAAAGTCAAGAGTACAAACTGTTCTTCCATGTTGTTTTATATGTTAGTTTATAAACATTACATCTTGAGACAAGTACCAAGATGTCCTGAAAATGATAGAATGATGGAAGTTGGCCCATACTTTTTCTGATGCAATGCATCAAACTCAGGAGAATAATGATTGCAAATACATGTACTTGATGTGACAGTTTTATTTCATTTCAATCCAAGAAAATAATTTATAGATTTACAGTTGCAGACCTCCCAACCATGCTGAATTTGGAGGAAAGAATCTGAATTTTGACCATTCTGCGCTCTTGTTTCGATATGATTTCCCTATTTTTCTTGATAATTTTACTACACACTCCTATGGGAAATGCTGTTTCTTACCTATTTTTGAGCAAAATCATCCCTATTTTTCAGTTAGACAGGTTGGGAGGTCTGCAGTTGTAATGAATTTGTGTGTTTTAATTGCAGGTGTTTCACAGCCTTCTCAAAGCTCATGCTGCTGAAGCGAGGTCGGTAGTCAGACAAGCTCTAGATATCTTGACACCTGTCCTACCACAGCGGATGGAGGATGGTAACGCTATGCTGACACACTGGACAAAGAAGATCATTGTAGAAGAGGGGTACACCATCGCACAGCTCGTTCACATGTTGTAAGTCTATCCTTTCTTTGTGTAAGATATAAAGTTGAGTTTTGGTAAAAAAATGAAAAATAATTTGTGAGCTTTTCCATTCTTTTCATGTCAGTTTAGAAGATTATTGTAGTAGAAATGTCCCCTGAAAATAATTGCTCTTTAAATGCCATCATAATATGACGAGAAATAGCTGAAAAGTTTGGACTAAATTTTCATGCCACATGTGTGTGTAATCTTTATTCTTTATAGGGGGGGGGGGGGGGCACAATGCCCAAAATTTCTGACAGATGCAAAAGTTAGTAATCACATTTTTCAGGGCCCCTTTGTGCCAAAAAAAATGAAAGGGGAGCACATTAGGGTTGCTTGTTTACTTTTGTACACCTAGGGTTTGCAACATTGGATGTTGAAAGGGGGCCCAAACCGGGTGTGCCCCCAAAATCCGACACTGTACATGTATTAAAGTCAACTTTGTAATTAATTTTTCAAAACAAATCTTTGACCTACAGACAGCTGCTGGTAAGACATTACAAGGTGTACTACCCAGTGAGACATCACCTGATACAGACCATGGTCTACTCCATCCAGAGGCTGGGGAACACCCCCAATGCTACCCTAGAACATAGGAAGCTTGTGGTGGAACTGGTAGAGGTTATCATCAAGTGGGAGGTACAGAGGATTAGAGAGGATGAGGGAACATTAGAGGTAAGATTACTAATCTCTCTCTCTCTCTCTATCTCTCTCTATCCCTTTCCTTCTGTCGCTCAATCTCTCTCTCTCTTCTCACCTTCCTATCTCTTTCTACCTCCCTCCCCCTCACTCTTATTCTCTCTTCCTTTCTCTCTTTCCTTTTCTCTCTCACCTCTCTCTCTCTCTCTTACTTGTTCAATTATTAAATCTCTCATCATCCCCCTCTTTCACTCTCTCTCTCTCTCTCTCACTCTCTCTCCCTCTCTTAATTGTTCAGTAGTTAAATTCTCTCCATCCCCCTCTCTCTTTCATTTTTTTTCTCTCTTATTTAATAGGTAAATCTCTCACCATCCCCCCTCTCTCTCTCTCTCTCACACACACACACCCACACACACACTCACTCATTCTTACCTGTTCTGAAATTGAGTGACAACAGTATTTCATAGCTGTTGAATCCATGTAGTCACCTGTGATTAACAGTAGTCATTATATGTCATTAACATTTGAGTTTTCAAAGCTTGTTGAATAATCTTCTTTGTAGTATTTCCTTTGGAAATAACATTATGTGTATATCTGTGATGAAATAGTACGCTTTGTGTTTTTGTTTATGTTTTCCCCTCCAGTAGCAGGATATTTGTTTTGTTTGTTAGCTGCGGACCAATAGGATGGCATTTGTTTTGTGTGTTAATTCCTGACCAGTATTGATATTTTTGTTGTTAATAGGCTACCCCAGTTGAAGAGCCCTCTGTTCCCGCGGGGGTAAAAAGATCAGCTTCCACCGATCTCCCAGACCCTAAGAGAGTCAGACACATGTCATCAGGATCAGTGAGTCAGTCTTTCTAATATTTTATTGTCTTTGTTCAAGATCGAACTAGAATTAAAAAAACAAACACATCTAGGAAATAGTCATTAATTTCAAATGGTAAAAGGTAAAATGTATTTATTCTGTATTGTATCAATTTAGAGGCACTTATGACGACAGTGCTAAGTAATAATACTGTCTCATTGTTGTAGCCCATTTAGCCATTATTGGCCCAAAACATTTCTAGTGAATTTCTTCCATTGATCGGATTGAAAGAGACACGTCTAGATTAGAAGCCTTGAATGAAGACATAAGCTTTAGTGTATTTTTTAAAGAACACTGTTCAAAGATTTCAGACTGTAGGGGTGTTTTGAGAACATATTTCTGAGAGCATTGGCAATGATTTTGGTCCTCTGGCAAGAATTACTCCAAGCTTTATTTCATCAAAGATATAGAGTGAGAGTTTGGGTTGCAATTGGGCTTTAGGTTAGGTTTAGGGTTAATGTTAGGATTATGTATTTGGTTCAGGGATGAAGTTAAGAATTCAGTTAGTGTTGGATATTGACCATGAAGCAATTTCATGGGAGCATGTGTCGTACAACTATGATTTTATTTCAGACTGTACGAAGCATCACATCTGAGGCAAGTAAACCGATCGAGAAGGTCTACTCTGATGCCGTCGTCAACTTTCTGATCCGACTGGCATGCCAGGTGAACGATAGCAGTAATACATCAACGGTGGGTTCACCCGGTGAGCAACTCTCAAGACGGTGTATGGCTCTACTCAAGACGGCTCTTAGACCTGATGTCTGGCCAAACAGCGAGCTTAGACTCAACTTCCTGGACAAACTCTTCCTCTCAGTGGTGAGAACATAGAATGATTAAAATAGAAGGAATGATAAATGTAAATGATAGTGATGAGGACAATGATGACAGTGATGATGAAAATGAATAATGGTCAAGATGATGGTGATGATGATGATGATGATGATGATGATGATGATGATGATGATGATGATGATGGTGGTGAAGATGATGGTGGTGATAATGATGAAAAGATCCATATTTGTTTAAAGTTATGCCTACATGTATATACTATTATGAGGTACGTTGTACAAAGTGAAACAAGATATAATATGAATCTTCAGGGCCCGTTGCATAAAACTTACCATTAATGGTAACTCTGATATCGATGGTAACTACCATGGTAACATCACTCAACAGCCACTCATAATCAAGGTTTCCATGGGAGTTACCATTGGTGGCAAAGTTACCGCTAATGGTAAGTTTTATGTAACGGGCCCAGTTCTGTTTTATAGCTTCGAGGATATAAAATAAAGGGTTGGTGCCAACATTTTCCAATAGCTTCACATATTTCAGAATGCTATTGCTGCAAGGAGATTTAGATTCCAAGTCATTAAACCGTTGAAAGTTACCGTTTTGTATTTGTGTTTGTCATTTTCTCAAATACTCTGGCAAAGGATACGCAAGCGGTTGCAAATTACGGAAACATCTGCGCTGGATTGGATGTCCTCAATTTCCTTCTCGGTGTCATGGTATGTACAGAATATTCAAAATGCCTTCACTTGCTCTCAACTTTGCTTCTGTGATATGAAATGAATGTTCGTTTTGATGTATGTCTTATTGTAGAAGCAATTTAGTTTCTTTTCCATTTGCAAGGAAGATAGTTTTATACTTTGAAATTGATTTCACATTCTAAAAAGAGAATCTAAATTACAGTTATACTTTACAGAGTTCAAATGTATCCTTTAGTATATTTTTATTTGTTGCCATAAATTAAGCATATTTGATTTTTGGTAAAGGAGAAAATGACTTTTTATCTCTCTTGGCTCAGTGATGCTACTGTCACGGAGCCCCTTTACACAATACGCCGGTGCCAGCAAAAAGAAATGATTTTGATATGCAATGTCAGATTCTGACAAGCTATTTTAATGGATGGAAAGAAGAATACTTTCCTGCATTGACTAAAGTGCTGTCAATACAAGATATGTGATGCAGTGTTGTAGCTCCTTTACACAATACGCTGGTGCCAGCAAAAAGAACTGATTTTGAAATGCAACGTCAGATTCTGACAAGCCACTTTAATGGATGGAAAGAAGAATACTTTCCTGCATTGACTGAAGTGCTGTCAATACACTGTATGTGATAACAATGTTATAGAAAAAGGATCCCGTAACTTCACCTTCATCCGTTATTCCCTGTACATGAATATTCAGAGATGACATTATAACTTGTTTTTTTTGTATAGGATAAGCCCACAATCCTGTCAAGTTTCAAGCCTCTGCAGCGAGGGATAGCAGCGTGCATGACCTGCCCTAGTAGCAAGGTCATACGATCGGTCCATGCTCTGCTTGTCAAACTCATGAGTACATTCCCAACGGAGTCAAGTAAGTTTGACAGTCAAACATACTGTAGTAGTAACCACTTTTTTATAGAGACCACTAACTGATTTCATCCGTTGCGCTTTCTTTCTCAGTCGAGCTTGCCTTAAGCCGCAACTTTAAACTGCCTCTAAAAGGAAATTCTAAAGAAGAACAAAAAAACATGGTGACAAAATTGAACCATTTTACCTGTAAATGAATGGCAAGTAGGGTTGACAAAAAAGTATGTGCTCAACAAAGGCCCCTAAGCATACTTACTTTATATGTATGTATTAGATACAGACATTTTGCTGTGACAGTTTGTTTATGCCTCCGCCAGGCGATCGTGGTGCAGGAGGCATCATGTGATATGATATCTCTCTTTACAGCATTTATTTAATAGGAAGTACGATGTATGTCATATCAGCAGGTGCATGTAGCTCTGGAATTCCACAAGAGATAAACATATCTATAAAATATATTACAAAACTGAAATTTGAAAAGGAAAAAAGCAAATAATACCAATGCTTCGAAGTCAGAAAGTGTAATTACAATGTACCTCTGTGCAAATACCTACTTTTGTTTTGAAATGGTTTCTGACTGTATGAAAATATTTCATTTTTATTTCAGGTACATCCAACGTGGCTTCTAAGTATGAGGAACTTGACAGCCTGTATGCTAGTGTAGGTAAAGTGATCTACGAGGGTCTCACTGCATACGAGAAGTGAGTAACCGTGATATTTGATATTTTTCAACATAACATTTAAGGGAAATCTATAGCAATTGTTTTTAGAATGCCAACACTCGTAATGTGTCAGACCTTGTCTATGTTGGCCCACATCAAAACTTTGATATATCTATGAAATCTTGCCTACTACATCAAAGGCTTGGTAGAAGCTTAAAGTGTACAAATCACCTGAAAAAAATAATTTGTGTACAGCTAGAAAGTATGAAATCAACCTCAAAGAACTTTGTCTGGTATTCTATAGGTCAACAGTTAATGAGTATGAAGGAAATAGAGGATAACATGAAAATGCTCGCGCGAAATCGAATTCAGAGTTTGGTTCCGCGCGAGCCTTTACCTTGGCGAGGGCGTACAGGTGCGTCGAGTAGTCTACTCACGAGTCGCGTTTACGCTTATAGAGAGTGTGATTAAAATTGCAATATCTCTGTATAGAATTGATATTTGAAGCCCATATTTTGAATATAATATAATGACATGAAACCTCTACCATACAGAGCAAAATTATGTTTGGTGATTGGTACCCTTTAAACTTCATGTTTTTATTATCCCAACTAATGAAAGTTTTCTGAATCTTATTCACCTGATTTGATTTTAGGGCTACCAATGGTTCACCAACATCCAGTCTCTTTGGTACCTTGATGATTTTGAAGGCTGCATGTACCAATAACATCAGCTACATTGATCGCTTGATTACTGTCTTCATGAGGGCGCTACAGAAGATGGCCAAGGAACATCTCAGTCCGAGCAGCAGTGATGCTACTTCATGTAAGACATACAGTATTTCAAAGTTGTAGGTTCCCTGAATGTTACCTCTAAAGCCCACTACATATTATACAATGCAACTTTTAAGAAATCACAGTTGCTCTAAATATGGAAATCTAAACAAATACAGTCTTCCAGATTGAGATTCTATACAAGGATATGAATAGTGAAAATTCAAATTTGAGTGCATTGTAATCCGTGTAGTTTGAGTGAAGGCTGAATTGGCTTCATATTGCAGACAGTTGCACAACTGGCTGACATTACTACGATGTGGAGATATGGAGCTGATTTATCTTTTCCTTGTACAAAAAGGCTTGCAATACTAAAAAACTTGGATTTTATCGTTCTTATGACTAAACATATTGTCGATGATTAGCTTTTTATATGGCCGAATGTTTTTTTCTTAACAGTGGCATCAGAGCTGCTTATCATCAGCTTAGATCTAGTGAAGAACCGAGTGGGCGTTATGAGCACGGATATGAGACGTAACTTTGTGCAGGTCTTAACATCTGTCATTGAGAAGTCACCTGATGCAAAGGTCCTGAAGACCATTGTCAAGATGGTGGAGGAGTGGGTCAAAGCAAAGGTCAGTATAAAGGTCAGGGTTCCTGGGGTCATGGAAATTTGAAAACATATTTCCAGGCCTGCATAATTCATGAAAAAAAGGAAAATTACCACAAGTCATGGAAAATCATGGAAAATCGTGATTGTCAATCAAGAAATATTTTTGATTGTTATAATAAGAAACGCAGTTGCAGAACTTTCTATGTCTACATGTATATTAAAATAATTGATTCTTTTCCATTTCAGACTATGATGTCGCCGAAAGAAGAAAGGTCATGGACTTTAACAATTTTATTATTGAAAAGTATTGGAAATGCCATTATTTTTTACATCCATTTCTTTCTTAGACTCCACTGATGTTGAATCAGTCTCCATCTCCGAGAGAGAAGACCATTCTCTTAGTCAAACTCATGCAGTATGTGGAGAAGAGGTTCCCAGAAGAATCAGAACTCAATGCACAGTTCTTGGAACTTGTCAACTGGGTCTACAGGTAAGCAATGGGGCTCTGGTAGACCAGCACTATGTTGACATAAGATACTCATTCTTTCAGTAATCTTGTCATGAGGAGGAGAAACAGAACAGACATCATACCTCTATTATACTTCTTAATTTTTCCATGAGAAATTAAATAGAGGCTTGTAGTGTGCGTCTGTGGCCCATTTTGTTTTGCAAGATTACTATTAGTCATTCTACACTGTAGTAGGCTACAAACCCACTTGGGGAAATCAAATTTTTCAGCAGGTCAACTGAATTAATATATCATGTTGATATGAACTTATGAGGAAAACATTCATTTTATTACAGAAAATTATAGACCAACATATTGTTTATATGATTTAAACCCTTCACTTTCTTTATTGAGAGTCCAGTGAGTGAACCACTATGCGATCTTTTGATCTTTCAGGGATGATTCTCTAGCCGGGAGTGAGCTTACATCAAAACTTGAACCAGCCTTCTTGTCAGGACTCAGGTGTAGCCAACCGCACATTAGAACAAAGTTCTTTGAGGTAAGTCATTTGATGCTGCTACATGTATCTCTACTTTGCCCGAAATAGACTTTTAAAGTGATGGCTTCATCACCTTGTATATAAGTGGTCATACAGTCATACAAGTATTTGTGTCCTAGAAACTAGTGACTTTGAAATACCACATTTACCCCAGGCAAACCAGCTTTAGTGACCAGATGCACTGAAGGACCTCATTTTTTGTTTCACTTGAAAAATGTTTCTCAAAGAACCCTGTATTAAACAAACTTGTACATAAGACCACCTGCCTGTAAAGACTGTTTTTCTTATCTCCCTTGTGCAGTCTTTATCCCTTTCAAGACAATAGACCACATTTTGTGGTTTGGCTCAATAACTTTTGATTCAGAGCCCTAAAAATATACCAGATGCATGAGTAGAAAGAACAAAAATTTCTGAACATCCTATGTCCTTGTTTGTTGCATGACCATATTGCATTTGATACCAGGAATTTAAAAAACGAGAATAATATTTGAAATCCTTAAATTGGCAACACATGGAGAGGTTCAAAATCATTGTTTTTCTATCAAATTGGCAATTTTTTCAACTTTTCGACAAAATTATTAACCATGTATATTATTTTCAAAGACATTACACCTTATTAAATCATGTAGCTCTAAAAGAAAAATATTGTTGTTGCCAATTTGAAGAATAAAATGTGATCAATCTAGCCCTTGAATAATTCCTGTCGTGAAAGGGTTAAATACAGGTTTCAGTGTGCATTAACTATTTTTTCTTTACATTCAGGTGTTCAATTCTAGCATCAGACGTCGTCTGTTTGATCGTCTTCTATACCTGATTGATTCTCAGAATTGGGAAGCCATGGGCTCACATTACTGGCTCAAACAGTGTGTAGAGGTTAGTCTCTATTAACTGTTATGGGGGGGGGGGGGGGAATCATGAAATACACACTTTGTTTTCAGAGGCTAAAAAGTCATCTGATTAAGTTTCTTAAACAAATTTCTTTTGTTTACTTTGGTTTTACATATTCTGAAACCAAATTGTTGAGAAAATTACAGTGGACAAATGTCGAAATCTTATATTTTAAAGCCAATTTCAATGCCTGTGTAAAATTTTGTTTGACCATACTAACAGGCACTTGTAGTGAATATATGCAAATGTTGATTTTCCATCTGATTGATGTGAATATTACTCTGATTGCTGACTAATGATTATACAGCAAGAAATAAATGATATTACCCTTCTTTTTCCTTCTTTTTCTTTTTCTTGAGGGGGGGTGGGGTGGACACACCTCAATGATATTATTGCTCAGTCACCTCAATAGTCTGGTGCATTGTACGCATTTATGGTTGCAATTGGGTCTTATGTTGGTTTTACTTTTAGGGCAAGTTAGGTACATGTACATGTATATTGCTTTGTCCAAGGTCAAAGATAGAATTCAGTTAGAGTAGGAAATTTATCATGGAGCAATTATCGCTGGAGCAGGTGTCATAGAAATATGTTTGATGTTATCATGTTCATATTGTTTTTCTTTTGCTTTAAAGCTTTAATGACATCTCTGTCTAGTTATTGATGGAATCTGGGAGTAAGAAATCGACCAAGGAGCAATTAATGCCTCAGCGTGTGTTACAGGACCTATTTTTTATTTAATATTCATGTTGTTTCTCTTTTGCTGTGATACTATCTCTAGCTACTGATGGCATCTAGTGCAACAAGTACGCTGATCTCCAACATCAATACCTCCCCGCTTCCCTGTATCACGTCGGTGATCAATCTAGCTGATAGCCAGGAGAAGGCAGCCTTCATGCTAGCTGCTCATGTCAAAGAAGAACCCATGGATGTAGAGTCTGACTTACATAAAGAAGAGGTAAGTCATGCAGACTTCTCGGTAGAAAATTGTTTACACGTGGTCCGAATTGAAAGAAATATGGCTTTGCAGAATCCCAGGGCGTGATTGGAGGAGACATAAGCAACATTCCAGTTTGAATGTGTGCATTGACACTTTATTTGGTCCAAGTAATAAGTAATAATGCATATTATTTTAATTTGCTTCTGTTCACAAACCCCTATAATGCTGCCATCATGCTTCTATCATGTATATTTGAGGGTTTATGAAAAGGGTATACAGGGTTCTCCACTGGTCTGTATTTTGTCCGGGGGCTCTTGTGTTCGTCGGCCTCCGAAGTCAAATTTGCCGTTTCGCGACGGCGTCAAATTTGCGGTTTCGTGACGGCATACGTATTATAGACAGAACTCGTTGCGATCGATCCAGAGAAGGTGGCCGTGATCGCAATGAGAATTCGACGTGGTTCATGCAAAGAGATAATGCGTTCGTGCGGGTTTCCGACATGATCATGCGAGTAAAGTTTTTATTTTAAGTCGATGCTTGATTGCGCAATGCCGCGCGGTCTTGATGCTGTCTTGTCTGTGCGTGAAAATATGTCAATTTTCATGTCCGGGCGCGTCAAGTTTTTGTCCGGGCGCTAAACTGGTTTTTCAAATTTTACCCGGGCGGAGCCCCCGGGTAAAACCGCTAGTGGAGAACCCTGGGTATATTGATAGTAACTACATGTAAATGTAAAACTGTTATTTGGTTGTGTTTGACAGGATGTAGAGATTGACATAGAGCTACCTCAGACCGAGGGAGGATCTTCATCATCTGGCCCATCCTCTGAACCGAGACAACAGCTACAGCAGCTCATCAACAGAGATATCAAGTTCCTTGAAAGCCTTAGAAATGTCAAGGTCAGTCACACTGTCAGTCTCATTGTCAATCAATCATAAAATGATATTATACCAGTGCCTGATATGCTCCATATGAAAAATTTATAGGTGTTGTAGCATTATAGAAAGTTGGTCCATGTGTTGACATAATTAGAAAGAAAGAAATCCAAAGAAATTTCATGCTTTAGTCCAACAATGTAATAACGAATACAATATGTACAAATGTTCGGAAGACACCTCTTCTTTTGTTGAGGTAACAGACTGATTGAATATAAAGAATAGTTAGTTGTAAACGTGTAACCATGGACGCGGGCATTCTTAGGTCATCCAGGTCGATACCTGTGTGTCGATACACACCAATGTTTGGCCGAATGGTAACGCATGTAATAGTTTTGTTCGGTTCTTATCTTTTGAGGATTTTGGATCGTAACAGTACATGTCATCGTTTTCTCTCCATGTATTTTATTTTACAGACGTTCACCTTCCTACATGCCGTGTCACAGCTATGCCACAGTGATACAGAGTTGACTCACTCATTCTGGGTTCATCTATTCCCTAAAGTATGGAAGATACTCAGTGAAAAGGAACAAACGGTAAGAAAAATCTCAGCTTTCTCATCTAATCTTTTTACTCTTGTGTAGTCTGTTATGTTGTTCAGTAGACCTATTGTTGTTGATGATGATAATAGTTCGATTTATATAACACTTTTTCCGAAGGTTACAAAGTGCTCAAAACTAGAATTACTTTGACTTTTGCCAAGCCATCATGATATGCACTCAAGCGTTCAAGGAATTTTGTCTCACTGGGTAACCTGTGTGGTTGATGGTAAATGAAGATAAATGTCTTGTCAAAGGACATTAGTGCTGTAAGAGGGATATGAATCCCATACCATGTTATCCATAGTCTTATCCACTAGATCACAACGCCTCTAATTATAGCATGCAGTTCAGAAGCAGAACGTCATCATTTAATACCATACACATTGTTATTATCATTATTGTGTTCTCTCTTAGACCCTGCCCCAAGAAGTGAGTCCATTCTTATGCAGTAGTAGCCACCACTATCAGATATAAATCATCATTATCATTATTATCACAACATCATTGTTTTATCCCTATATTGTTATTATTATTTTCACCATAGCGAGTAGAGGAGAGATAGTTGTGATGCAAGCATGTACGCCCACTAGTTTATAGGGCAAATTCATGAAACACCAAATAGTTCCCTCCAATAGAGATTGCAGATGGAGGGAACTATTAGGAGCTCCATGAATTGACCTTTGAGCGAGAGCGGGTGCATGTGTCTTTAAAAAACAATTTAAATAGTTACAGTTATTACTACCAGATACAAATAGTTATTATCATGATTGTGTTCTCTCTTAGACCCTGTCCCAAGAAGTGAGTCCATTCTTATGCAGTGGTAGTCATCACTATCAGAAGGATGCTCCTAGGAGTACCATACACACGTTCGTTGAAGCAGTGTCAAGATGCAGTCCTCCTATCACCATCAGACCTTGTGTTCTTAAGGCAAGTTCCTTTGTGAAACCCTAGGGGGTTTAACCTGTCATTTGCCGCAAGTGTCTCACGAACGGTAGGCACCTATTAACAGAAGGATCGGACTGTGTGTTCCAGAAGATTTGCATATTAACCCACTTCCACTTGATGACCCTTTTATCACCTGTATGTACATGTAGTAGCTTCATACTGGAAATTTATAAATGAGAAATCCATTTGGTAAAAATACCCCTTGAGAAATACAATGTGGCAGAGGGATATTCTTTGAGTGGAACATAAAGAGTTAAACCTGGACGAAACTGAGTACACTTAATAACGAGTATTTTCCTTCCTCCACAGTACCTTGGTAAGAGTCACAACCTGTGGCATCGCTGTATCCTCATGTTGGAACAGAATGCTATCACCAGTGGGTTCAGCAGTCATCATCGACCACGAACCACCAGCGTCTACGACTTCTTTGAACCTGATAATACAGCTGCTATGCAACAGGTCAGTGCCTATCAGTTCAGTGGCATGTGGGGTGCACTTGTTCCACGATTGAAAGGCAAAACAAAAAAGATAAAAGAAAAACGGAAACAAGAGAGAGAAGAAAAGAGAGAGGGTAAATGGAATGTGAAGAGAAGATCCTCCCACACTCTCCCCCTTATTAGTGTCCTTGGCATTTCATCCATGTCATAAGATTGTTATAGACTGAAAATAGACTCATTTTCATTTTCTAATTGTTCCTACATATAAAAATCATTAACATGACAATGTTTGGTAGCATTGGAAAGGGCATTAAAATTTTCTGGTATTTTTATACTCAACATTTTCTTAAACATGTCAGGTTTAAAGAGATGCAAGCCTTGGAAAATTTAGCATCCTTCACAATTTGGTAAGATTTTGAAACAAGGGAAACCCCTTGGCACAATAAGAGTTAACTTTGTTAATTGTTTTATGTTCTACAGGAGACATTAGATTCCCTATCTGAGCTGTATGAGAGGTTAGAAGAAGAAGACCTCTGGGCAGGATTATGGCAGAGGAGATGTAAGTTCCCTGAGACTGCTACAGCTCTCTCCTATGAACAACAAGGCTTCTTTGAACAGGCACAGACCACGTATGAACAGGTTAGTCTACATCGACACTGTCTTTAATCATAGCTAGTATTGGAGAGATAGTTGTGACAAATGCTCAAAAATCAGTTGACAGATCTCCAAACAGTTCCCACCACATACAATCACTTTGGGAGGGAGCTTTTCTGTGAATTTGACCTATAAACAAGCCTGCATGCTTTTGTCACAACTATCTTTCATGTACAAGCTAAATCTTTAATAATTCTCTCATCCATTAACAAGAACATTTAGTATTTAAGATGAATTACATGTATGTACATGTATGAATGATATAGTACAACCACAAAACAAAAAAATATAGTCTATTAAACCTCCCTCTGAAATTTGTTCATTTGAAATCCTGGAATACAGGCATTAGCCAAGGCAAGGTCTGAGCATAACTCAGGTCCAGCCAGTAACATGCTATTCCCTGAGTACCATCTATGGGAGAGCCATTGGGTGCGATGCTGCAAGGAACTCAGCCAATGGGACATCCTGATGGAGTATGGTAACACCAAGGGACACACCAACCCACAGCTTGTCCTAGAGAGTGCTTGGAGGGTGCCCAACTGGGGGGCCATGAAAGAGGCACTTGCTCAGGTAACTATTGGATTTATTTTTTAGATTGATTTTTCACTTTTAACTTTTGACAATTAAGTATGCAATTACTGATTTTTCATGATGTACATGTAATTCAGTTTAACACTGAATAATTTGGTAATAAATGAACAACAACTTTTTATGTTTATTTATTTTTTGCTTCATGCATCATCTAAATTACACCCACACTTGACTTGGTACAATTACATTGTAAAATGTGCCCAGTATCATACTTACTTTGTAAATGTCAAACGCAATTGTTTTCAGGTTGAACAGAGCTGCCCCCGCGAGATGAACTGGAAGGTGAATCTATATCGAGGTTTCATTGCTATCTGCCATCCTGATGAAAAGAACCTAACACTGGTAAGAAAATCATATCATATCTTATTGTAGTATTCTTTCAACTTGCATCTCGTTATACAGGGATCCCAGCTATCCTAGAAATCAGGGAAAACCTAGAAAATGAGTTTCCTTTTTCTAGTTGGGGAAAAGTCAGGGAATGTGAGAAAAATGCGGGAAACTCGTGGAATTTCATTGGCCCATAAAGAAAGAAGTCAGTTTCTTATATTTTGGCTCATGTCCAACAGCGTGTCCACTGCATAATCGGCTATGGGCTTTTTAGTGTGTAAAATATCTTTAATGATCCTGGAATTTTGAAACTCCATTAAGGAACAATCAGGGAAAATCAGGGAATTGCTGGGAATCCTGATACAATAAATATAGGAAATATATAACGATTGATCATGTAAATGTGTAGATTCTAATTATTAATTTTTTTTCTTTTTGATGATGATGTTAGATTGAGAGACTGGTCGAGATGTCCAGCAAGCAAGCCTTGGAGGAATGGAGACGTCTACCCCACTACGTGACCCAGGCACACACCCCTCTACTCCAAGCTTCTCAGCGTATCATGGAATTACAGGAGGCTTCCCAGGTCCATCATGGTTTACAACCAACCAACCTAGGACGCAATCAGAGTCTACATGATATGAAGGCCATCGTCAAAACATGGAGGTCAGTCTTCTGATGTTTATCTGCCAGGATGCTTTGTATTTGTTATCCATTCTATGACGTAATAAGCCAGTTCATAATTAATACATGGTACAAATGACCCTGAAATGACCCCTATTTGTACGCACACTTGCATCTGTTTTTGGTGGATGTGCTACTTTTTTAGCAAGTAAAATTATACTGGTGTGTGCATCGTGGTGCGTACAAAATGACAGCGTATAAAGGTCATTTGCACTTGGTACAAATGACCTTTATGTGCACATGCGCGAATTGTAATTACGAACTGGCTTTTTGTTCCATGGTAAATATCCTACACTAACAGAGTTCCTAACTTCATCCTTGGACCAAATAATATGTGTATTCCTAATTTCAGCGTAGAATGAGCAAGGTGTCTAAACCACTGACATTTTGAACGTGTTGTAGAATTGCTTCCTAGTGATTTGAATCATCCTGATGAATTTTGTCCAACAATTTTTTGTTTTTGTTTTCTTTTTCAGGAATCGTCTACCAATGGTGTCCGATGACCTGAGTCACTGGAGCGATATCTTCATGTGGCGTCAGCATCATTACCAAGCTATTGTACAAGCCTATGACAACTCTTCAAGTACATCACAAGATAATGTAAGTGGTACTATTGTAGGGATTTTCATTTCAAGGTTATCTCTTTCCTTTCTTCAAAATGTTCTAGAGCTATCACTCTGGACCACTTTACATCTTTCAGTTGTATCCACTCGTTCTGTAGAATCCATTAAAAAAAAAGAGAGAGAGTCTCTGATAGTCATCAAAGACAGAAACATTTCTGTAATTCCTCCCGCATCTGGGTTCAGTTCAGGGTTAGGCTTGGGTACTGTGTTTGTTCCAAGGTTTTAATTCAAGAATACTGTTAGTGTAGGAAATTGACAATGGAGCAATTTTTGCTGGAACATATGTCGTAGAACCACCTTAAATTTTTATTATTGTTTGATCTTTCAGCAACAACACAACCACACAATGTTGGGAGTTCATGCATCAGCTCAGTCTATTATCAACTATGGCAAGGTAGCCAGGAAACATAGTCTGATTGGTCCTGCTCTAGACTCACTTAGCAGGTAGGGGTGCTATGATGATGGTGATGATGATTATGATGATGGTGTGTTGGTTGTGTTGGTGGTGATGGTAATGGTAATAATGATGGTGATAATGATATTGATAATAAAGAAGATGATTATGTTATTGATGATGATGATGATGATGATGATGATGGTGATGGTTATGATGATGATGATGATGGTTATGATGATGATGATGATGATGATGATGATGATGATGGCGATGGTTATGATGATGATGATGATGATGATGGTTATGATGATGATGATGATGTTGATGGTTATGATGATGATGATGATGATGATGGTGATGATGATGACGTTGATCGTTATGATGATGATGATGATGATGATGATGATGATGATGATGATGGTGATGGTTATGATGATGATAATGTTGGTGGTGGTAATAATGATGTTCATCGTGGTGGTTATGATGATGATGATAATAGTAGTGACGATGATGATGATTATGCACTTATGCTCATAGTGTTACAAGTTTTTATGATGATGATGATGAAACATTCTTGCAGAATACAATCAGTGCTAATATACCCACTCACAAAACTATCATTCACTCCTCAGAATCCACACCATTCCGAGTGTCCCTGTCGTAGACTGCTTCCAGAAGATTCGTCAGCAGGTCAAGTGTTACCTCCAGATGGCCGGGACGATGGGTAAACAGGAACTGCAAGAGGGGTTAGAGGTCATTGAATCCACAAACCTCAAGTACTTCAGCCGTGAGATGACGGCTGAGTTCTATGCTCTGAAGGGAATGTTCCTTGCACAGGTTGGAAGGTCAGTCAAGAAAGTGTCTGCTTTTCTGGAGAATTTCACTAAAAATTTGACCAGAAGTGCAGGTATAGATCTGGGGTGGTAAAACTATGTTGTCTTTTTATATGTTAATTAGAGGTATGTTTATGAGGAGGCACGAAGGCTCAGTAGTAAAGCAGCAGTCTTGTAACAGGAGATTCCTGGGCTCGAAAACAAATCAATGTGCTAGTGCCCTTTGGTAAAGCATTAATTCTCGTTACCAAATCTGTGGGGTAGGCCTTAAAGCCGTAGTTCTCCTGTTTGCTTACTTACAAGCATACACATGTTTTCTTAGCAGCAAGGTAGAATAAAACATCAAACTATCAAACAACCAATTGTCTTGATCATTCCCTGGGATGGATATGTGCACAATATGAATGTAGCAATTAATACTATTTCATTATTATTATAATTAATGAGTTTGTGGATATTTGCTTTTGATTTGAATGCCTCAAGGTCTGATGAAGCCAACAAGACCTTCTCTGCTGCGGTTCAGATGCATGATACTCTGGTCAAGGCATGGGCTCTGTGGGGTGACTACCTGGAACAGATCTTCTGCAAAGACAAGTAAGATGACTGACTTTGGGAGATCAGCTAACATTTTTCTATTGTTTTCAGTTTGATAAAATAAATTTGCTTCCTTTTTGCTGTTCACATACAATACCTTTTTACCTTCACCTGTCTAGTAAATTGATTGTGCATCTTCAAAGATATCTTTCAGTTCTGGTCATATGATTGCATTGTGAAAGAAACTATCTCAAAGTTATTGGGAATGGATGATTATGTAGTAATGGGAGATAATAAGTTTTTCATGTGAGGTTTTATATTTTAAAAATGATTAAAAATGATAAAATTTACTAAATCAAGCTATAAAAAATGCATACAATAAAAGGCACTACACATGGATATATGGGACTACACACACATGTGACATTAAAATTTTGTCCAGAGCGTTCTATTTGGAATATGAGGTTATTTCACTAGAAATCCTTTTCATGTAATACATTGCTGCTATGATATTCTTCTACATAGGAATACAAAAGAATGAGCAAGCTCGCAAATAACTATTCACCTTAACAAGAACTCAACCTTCTCTTCAATTTCTTACAGACAAATGTCTTTAGGAGAGTCGGCCATTACCTGTTTCCTGCATGCTTGCCGTCATCAGAACGAGAGCAAGTCACGTAAATACCTAGCTAAGGTTCTATGGCTCATTACCTACGATGACGAGAAGGCTGAGCATCCATTGGCTAAGGCTGTCGACAAGTATTCAGTCGGTGTTCCACCCATTCAGTGGTTACCATGGTAATATATGAGTTCTTCACATTGATTCCGATTTTCTTCTGTGTTTATAAGTTCTAGAGTGGATTAAAATTATTTCTATATTATGTTTATAATAATATTTTTTATGCCTCGTTATAGACAGAATGAGTAGCAACATTATGTTTACTGCACAGCTTGTCATAATGGTACTATCAGAAGTTTGAATATGACACAATATAATTGAATTTCTTGTTCATGATACATGTATCAAGATAACAAAGTTATAACAATAGTAAAGGGAGATATGTGTCCTTGTGAAAGAGTAAGATTTGTTTGGATTTAAGGGAATTTTTATATTAGAATTTTCTACATGTTGGCCAAACCTGTTGTAATATTTATGTGCACAGTCAAGATATGTTATAACTTGAACATGATGGTCTTTATTGCCAAATTGCTAAATTTCATAATATAAATGTGATCCATTATATTTCAGGATACCTCAGCTTTTGACGTGTCTGGTAGGAAATGAAGGAGATCTGATCATCAACATCTTGATGCAAGTTGGAAGGGTGTATCCCCAAGCGCTGTACTTCCCCATCAGAACTCTGTATCTCACGCACAAGATAGAACACAGAGAAAAATGTGAGTTTATTGTGAAGAATAAAAAACCGAGATAGGATGATTAAGATTTCTAGTATCCACGAGTGCTGTAATTCTTAATAATAAGTCTCTATCTCATCCACGAGATTGAAGGGTAAGTGTATGTGAAGATTTATAATGAAATCAAGTTGAAATTTTGTGTATGGGTAATATAAATAGCCATGATATTAATAATACTTATAATGATGATAATTATATTTACAATGATAATTGTAATGTCTCCATGTCACATCACATTCCATGTCACATCACACCAGTCACCCCAGTAATGCTCCCAGCACTCAAATTTTAGCATGGCTTTTGTCATTACCAAGTAGCCCATTGCTAAACCTGGGTTGAGAGAGACAACTCATTTTGTGCCTGGCTGAAGAGCATGAACACAAACTTTGTAGTTTTGAAAAATCATACATCTGTTATACACTTATCCCCTTGTATACCCTTTTGCCTTGTTTATGGGAATAAACTCCTGACCCAGATTTTACAGATTGTTTATTCTTACTGCTACTGAATTCCTTTAGAATTATCTGTTACCTTCGCTTTGTGCTCATGCAAATGATATAATTGAATTTGATATGGTAATGACAATCTTTAATCTTTGGCTATTAAAATACACCGAAATATTTGTCATATTTGTAATTGTACAGTCAAGAGCGGTGATGCATCCATGGGGCGTCGACGTCTGTCTTCCACACCAATACCAACTAAAACCCCTACCACCTCTGACCCAACCACGCCCAGTGATGCTGCACCTAGCAACACGGCAACGGTATCCAAGGAAGACACCAAAGAAGAAGTGGAAGTCAAGAAAGAGACGGGTTCCACCACCGCCACCACTACATCTTCTGCTGGTGGAGGTAATATTCATTCTGAGCATCATGATGATTGTGTTTATAAAGTGAAAAAAGTTTGTAATAGAGTGACCTTTAGTACACACTACATGTACATACCTGCCAACTACATGTGTTACTATTTTGGAGGAATGATTCCTATTTTGGGGCCTTCATACTAATGATGTAAGCCCTAGATTCCTCTCTGTGTGAAAGCATACAAAATACACTGAATTCTTAATTTTGCCTTGAGAGATTCATATTTTTTCCTATGGAAGGTTGGCAGGTATGTATGTATGTGTGTATTTCAAGGATTTTTTTTTTTTAATCATAAGATTTACATTGATGGTCACTCTGTATTTTCTGTGCCAACAATTTTCACGTTTCTTTATCCTACCTCAGATGCCACCACCTCGACAACCACTTCATCAGCGACATCATCTTCAACATCAGACACCACGTCCACCACCACCACTACCACGACCACGCCCTCCACCAGTACCCCTGCTCCTGGGTTAGGTGCCAGTGTGGCCAACCCCGGTCCTATCCGTGCTTCAGTACCCATGGTGCGATGCTCTAAGATCATGGGGGTTCAGAGAGATCTACATCCTATTCTTCTCTCTTCACTTGAAGGCATTGTGGATCAGGTAATGGGATCTGCTTATTAAAGTTTTGAAAGAAAAAAAGTGTTGAAAAGGCTGATATAAGCTTTGTATGTATAAATGTTATCTAGTTTGTACTGGTTTAAACATGGAGGTGGAGGAGAAGGGGGGATTGGGCATATTTTCAATATCATAAATTGTGGTATTCTTTGGTTTTTCCTCAGGGCAGTACTTAAATATTTTACAGAAAGTATATAATTGTTATAAATGCTCCAAAAAATGAAGATCCTACTGCGTAATACGTTTTGAAAAAGTAACACTTCAGCTGTTTTGTGTTTCTGGAACAAATTGGAGAGCTGTTCCCAGTACATCTCAGTGTCAGTGAAATTGCCAATTTAGTCAATCTGAAATGCCCATATGTGTAGTGATTACAAATTTGAAAAATTCATGACTTTGTTATTTTTTAACCAAATTTGTACAAATTGTCAGCAATCTTCTCTGATTTTGCTGCTTTCTGTTAGAGCAACTGATGTTGAATTTTCCATTGATATTTGACCTGAATGTTTCTCCCTATTTGTGATGTGTTATTTAGATGGTGTGGTTCAGGGAGAACTGGTATGAAGAGGTCCTGCGTCATCTTCGTCTAGCGTTGGCAAAATGCCAAGCTGTGGCTTTTGAAAACAGAGGAGCAGGTAAGAAAAAAGAATGGCTAATGACCACACACCACATTTATTGATTTGAGCTTATACTCTACTTCATTACCAATTCCACATGTCTAAAGAGTGTCATTAAAGTATATTAAAGGGAATGTATCACTTTTGCACAGTTTTTCAAACAACGTGAAATTTATCATGGATCGGCATTATGCCATAGCAGCAATGTACATGAAATCTTACAATCATACATGTACATGTAGGTTTTGTAGTATTTTTATGAAAACTTAAATACTATTGATGCCGATTATTAGGCACCAAGTGTAGAACAAATGACTCTATTGTGAAATCAGTGATTCTCTAACAAAATCAATCTGACCGATTTCTGTTGCACGAAATCAGTCCCTAGACCAATTTTGCATTGTCTACATTTTTCTTCTTGAAGCAGACTCGGGTACCCTCATTGTAAAATTCATATATCCAATAAAGATGTTCTGTGCCAAATTTATCACTGAAACAAAGCATTGTTAGTCCAAATGTAACTCTTGAAAGTTCATTCATAACAATTTTCAAAATCCATGATTTCACAGAAAGGGGTAAATTATTTTTGCTATTTCTTTCCTTTCCAAAGTTGTTGAAGCCAAGGTAACGCCACACACGCTCAGCTTTGTCAAGAAGCTTGTGAATACTTTTGGTGGTGTGGGCATTGAGAACGTCAGCAGCGTCACCCAGACACTGTCCAGTGCAGCCTCAGAGCTACTGGTTAGACGAGCACAAGCCACGGCGCAGGACCCTATCTTCCAGAAGCTCAAGAATCAGTTCAAGATTGATTTCGACTTCTCTCAGCCGGGGGCTACCAAGCTGCGTAATCTCATCGCCATGCTTAAGAAGTGGATTAAGATCATTGAAACTAGGACCAAGCTTTTGCCAAAGTGAGGACCTTCTTTTCAGATTTCATGTTTTCTTTTGTTTCATATTATGTGCTATCGTATTGGTAGGATTGCTTTTGAAATACTCTCATATATCAAATATAACTAAAAATGCTTAAAGCTTTAGACTAAATTTTGATGCCACATGTGTATGTAGTCCCCTATACTCGTACATGTATATGTATGCAGTGCTCTTTACTGCATCTGATTTTCTGACAGATATAGTGAATTTGTTATCATTTTTATGATTCTAAAACCTCATAAAACACAGTTATTCCTATGTACTACATAATCAACCACTTAGAATAACATCTAGAAAGTTTCTTTCAGAATTTAATCACATGATGGGAACTCAACGTTTGCTTAATAAGCATTAGTTTCAAGATTCAAGATTCAAGTTTTATTATCCTTATATACATAACTTTGCTTTCCATCGATTTTATATGTAATACCACATAAACTTTAAATCCTGAAGTTTTGATTCCTTTATATTTCACATGATGGGAGGACTTAAACTGAGCATTTTTTGTATTGACAGGTCATTCCTGATAGAGGAGAGATGTCGTTTCTTGAGTCACTTCTCGTCAGCAACTGCCGACGTCGAGCTACCGGGAGAGTTCCTTACCCCCAAACACAGTCATTACACAATACGCATCGCTCGCTTCATGCCTCATGTAGAGATCACCCACAAACACAACACAGCCGCCAGGAGACTGTATATCAGAGGCAGCAATGGAAAGGTATGGGGCATTGTAGAAAATACTTTTCTTGTTTTTGTTTACGGAAGCTCTTTGTTGATATTCTGTAGCAGAAGGGTGTCGGCCATAAAAGATGTAAACCATAAAGACCATTTTTCTTGTCTGCCTTCAGTAATCTTTACACAAAGGTTTCACTACATTATGGTATTGATTTTGTCTTTAGATCTACCCATACCTCGTTGTGAATGATGCAAGCATGGCTGAGTCGAGACGAGAAGAAAGAGTTCTTCAGGTTCTTCGGATGCTGAATCATTATCTTGGCAAGAGGAAGGTAAGCCATTGTATTTATCGTGTCTTTTAATGTTTACAGTATTGACCTGTAATGTTGAGAATTTTCTAAAGGTCTAAATGTATCAGCTTTGCCTCCTCAGATTGGCACTATTACAATTATCTTCCCTTTTATGTAGTTTTAGGACAATCAAAATGTCTGTTAAATGACCCAGTGTGAGTGAAGAATAGAAAAAGCAACCAAAAAAAATGCCAATTTGTACACAAAAACAGTGATTATTGAGTTCATTATGTGTTGCCAACTTAGAGACTTTAATGCTTTCAGTGAATTCGTTCTTAACTATCAACAGTTCAATGTAATACACGTACACCAGAAATCGACTCTAGATAAGCTTGGTTCAAAAGTAACCAAGAGTATTTAATAACTCAATTTCTTTGTCATTATCTGTTTCAGGAAACCGCTAAGAGACAACTACAATTCACTGTGCCTCGTGTAGTAGCTGTGTCTCCCCAGATGAGACTGGTAGAAGATAGTCCCTCATCTCTTTCCTTACTGGACATATATAAGAAGGTAATGTTAAAATATGGTGTTTACCATTCAAATGAGACTATTTTGTATCATTCCTAGAAAATTGCTAGAAGGTATTATAAAAAAAATTGTCTATTATTCATTTCAAGGGTTCATAAAAGTTGGTTGAATACTTGGAATGTATGACAATGGAAAATCTTTAAAAAAAAGTTAAACCTTATGATCATAGAGTAAATTTATGTCTTGTGATTATTTAAAGTTTTCAGCCATTGGCATTAATGTAATTTCAAATGCTTATTGTCTCAACGAATTTGGATTTTGTGAAAATAACTTTTGCTATTGAAGGATCTAAAATTGAACTAATGAAGGTATTCAACTTATATCCTGGTATTTTAAGTTTCAGAAAGGGTTCATCTAATGTTCCAGATGTTTGTGTAGGCTTGTATTGGCTCGGAGATAGTAGAAGTAATTTCTTGTTTTGTTTTTTCTACCACTAGTTAGTGTACTTCATGAAAGGTTTCATAAGGAAATGTTATAAATATAATAATTTCTTTTTTTTTTACAGTGGTGCTTGAAGCAGCAGGTAGAAACGGATCCACCCATCAACCGATACTATGAACGTTTAGCTGTAGTCCAGCTTAGAGGCTCTCAAGCAAGTCATCAAGTCTTGAGAGATATCTTGAAGGAGGTCCAAACCAACATGGTACCAAGGACCCTACTCAAGGAATGGGCCTTAGATACATTCCCAACCTCCACAGACTACTTTGCCTTCAGGAAAATGGTGGGTGGAAATCTCTTTATGCAGAGCAGACAATCTCTATAAAAATTAACTGCTTGAAAGCAGGAATAGGCTTTGCTTTTTCTACACTTCATATTTTTATTAGCAACCTTAGTGAGGTAAATTAGTCAGTTTTTTAACAATCTTATCCATTATTCATGATTGTAGTGTACAATTTCATACTCTGTATGCTTCATACCGATACACATATGCAACCAAAATGTATCTTTTTATAGAGTAATAGATTGTGGTATACATAGACTTAGACGGATTGTTGTGACAATTATTTATATACCTATATCTGTCTGTCTGCCTATCTTTCTGTTTTGATTTGTTTTGTTGTTGTTTTTTGTCTGTCTATCCATCTATCTGTCTGTGTATTTGTTTGTTTTTTCTGTCTTTCTGTTTGCCTATCTATGTATCTGTATGTCTTTCTCTGTGTTTTTCTCTCTTTCTGTCAGTCTGTTTGTCTGTTTGTCTTTCTTTCTGATCCCTGTCTTCCTGCTTTTTTTTTTTGTACGTGCCTAATATTCTCTCTATCTCTCTGTTATGTTCGTTCAGATGTGTGGTCAGTTGGCCTTGCTAGGTCTAGCTGAGTTTGTTCTTCACCTGACCAGACTCAACCCAGAGATCATTCAGATTGAGAGAAACTCAGGACTCCTCTCTGTCTTCTACTTCAGATTTGACTTGGATGAAACAAGTGGTACGTCAAATATGATTTATTTTTTATTTATTATTGAGTGGGAATAATGTATAGTTACATATTGTGCTCATGTCACACATAAATTAGTTGAGCTGAGCTAAGACATATGTTGTGGTACAAAAATGTTGAGGTCTGGGAGACCGGTGGATTGGTCACCAGACTGTCAATCACATTGTTTCCAATTTGAGTGCCAAATTTTCTTTCGCAAGACATTAATCTACATTTGCCACTCTCAACCCAGGTGTAGTAAATGGTTATCTAGTGGGAAGTAATTACTTGAATGCTTTCAGTGGCTAGCCCGGGTATTAGTAATACTCTGTAGATGCACAGTTTATTCTGCCATTTCTTCATGATAATCATGTCATAATCAAAAGATGAATATTCAAATCAAATATATAATTTGCATGTTCACAACAATATAATCATGAATATTTGTCTATACTTGACAGGAGAGCTTGATGCCAACCGGCCAGTACCATTCCGCTTGACACCAAACATTGCCGAGTTCTTGACCACTGTAGGCGTGAACGGGATGCTGAATGCCTGTATGATATCTATCGCTAGATGTCTGGTGCAGCCATCCTTTCAGCTGCCAGCCATACTCAAGGCTGTGCTCAGGGATGAGATGATCGCGTGGAGTAAGAAGGTATGCCTCCAAAGATGCCCTCATTATTAAAGATTAAGTTAAGTGTTGTGCAATTGCATTGTGTGAAAGAAACTGGACAGAAGTTATTGGAAAAGACTGATTATGACGTACATAGGAATAATTATACATGTATGGTCATGGAAATAATGAAAATGACAAGATGATGCCTCAATCTTGCTGCACATAACATCAAATGAGCCCATGTAGCATGAAAATTTAGTTCGAATCGGTAAGCTATTTCTATTTTGTAGTCGTATTTGGAATATAAGGGCATTACAAGAGCAATTCTTTTCAGCTGACATTTTTACTTTGATATTCTTAAATGGGAATAAAAATAATAAGAAAGCTCACAAATTATTTTTCACTTTACCAGAACTTAGCCTCCTCTTTAAAGCTAATCTTAAGCTCTGGTAATGGAATTCTGTTTCCATAAAAATTAGTTCAAGTGAGTTCTGAATTATCTATCATGCAGTACATGTAGGTGCATCATAAGCTTGTTTAGACAAACAAAATACTAGATGTAGAAAAAAAATACAACACAAAACAAGACATTTAGTATTGTTTGTTCTTTCTCTTCCTTTTCCAGAAACAAGAGGACACATCAAGTTCTTCCTCCGCAGCCGGTAGCACAGCTTCTACATCAAGCCAGCAATCTCCATCGGAGAGTGAGCTACTGATCAGCTTAGTTACTAAGGCTATCAATGCTATCATGACTAGGCTACAGAGTAAGTCATATTTCCTACATTGTCACACCTTTTTCCCACAGATTTGTTCCTCCCCTCAATGTATGGGGACACACCTGTAGACTTTTAAACCTGTCATTAACTGTTGCTGCACATTAAGATCTACCATTTGTTGCTTGTTATCCTTCTGCAATGGAAGATCCTTCCAAATTCTTTGTTTGTCAGTTTGTTTGCTTGTTTTTGTGCGTGGGGTTTCTGTAAATCATCATGTGTGATACCGCAAACCAAGAGTAGTTTGTTGCAAACATGTACCGTAGTTTACAGCTCTCGATTCAAATAATTTCTACGACTTCAATGTACATGCACAAATAGAAATGAGCAAACAAGCTTTTCACTCGTTTTGTTGAAATACTCTCTATACCTCTCTCTCTCTCTCTCTCCCTCTTTTTGGTATTTTTCTTGATCTCTGTTGGTTTTTGATGAAAGAACAAATGGCTTTATACTTTCCTCTTTCCATTCATTCTCAGATCTTGCCCAGTTTGAGGGTGGCGAGAGTAAAGTGAGTACATTGGTGGCAGCAGCGAACAGTCCTGATAACCTGTGTCGTATGGACCCTGCCTGGCACCCATGGCTCTAAATGGTAAGCAATATTCTCAGATATTCACTTTAACTTACCTGAAGATTAAGTTGAGTGTTGGTCATGCGATTGCATTTTGAAAGATATTGCTCAGAAGTTATTGAGAACGGTTGATTGTGTAGTAAATATGGCTGCATGGAAGAATAATTTGAAATGTGATGCTTTTTTTTTGTTAGGTAAGTTAAGATTATATTTCTCATACTTGAATGAGTAAGATATAACATGTATGTGATCTGCTATGTGTCATCATTGTTCCGAAAGGTTTGGTTTGTATGAAAATGTAATGGTTTAAAAAGAAATTATGTGAAAACTTGATTCATCATTTGATTGTAGAATTGCTCATATTATAGTTTTTGTGAAGTGCAGCATAATGAAACATGGTTTACCTTAAAGTTCTCTCCCAAATGTGATCTGTAGATAATTGTACATCTTTTGTACACCATATTTTCAATGTGAGGTTACAAAAATCTACTTACCTTGTAGAAAACATTTATAGACATGTACTCTCACAAAAGGAGACAAAAATATTTTATGTAACATACACCTTTCTTGCAATATGTTCTGTACCAAGCAGAAGGGCACAAAACAAATGCATGGCTTGCAGATGCAAATTTCTAGAAATGTGCTTTTTAATGTTTTATCTACATCTGTGCTGTACATTTCAGTCCATACATTATCAAATTGTTTACAATGATACATTTTGTAGGTTACAACTTCTTTCTTTTTATCCTTTCATTATAAAACTAAAAAGCTTTAAAAATTTTACCACAGTTTATGTCCGTGCCTTTCGCCGGGCATTAGACAAATTATTTACAAATACATGTACATGTACTTTGTTGCTTATTGTCTTTGTATGAGATGCATAGTAGAGATTGTATAAGGGGGCTTGAAGCAATTTGTCCCTGAAATGGTAAACTGGTAAACTGGGTCCTGTTTCATAAAACTTGTCATCAATGAGGAGATGCAATATCGGTTATAAGCTACTGAAATCTTTGCATCTGATTGGCTGAGAGCAAATTAGTCGGTAAAAATCACCGACAAGAGACTTGATGAAATGCCCCCAGAGGTATTGAAAGTGTAGGCTCTAGGATGTAGTTTGATTGGATCACTGTTTGGCATTCCAAATTGGAAATGTAAAGAAAATCAATCGTTTCCAAGAACAGAAAATTGCACTTATTCGGACCATGAAATTGGTGGCAAGACAAAAAAAACCCAGATGCTCGAATGTCACAGGAAAGGTATTATTACGCCTCTGCAGAGGCATTATATTGTTGTGTAACTCTTTCTGTGACTTTTTTGTTGTGTAATCCTTCCACAATCTACTGGTATAGCTCACCTTTTATTTATTTGGTGTTTATTTTTTTTAAAGGAAGATATTTATTTTGTTAATAAGCAAAAAAAGCCAAAAAAAATATAGATGCTCAAATGTCACGGTAATGGTATTTATTTTCTTGCACCCGTAACTTAAACTTTATTTCTTCATCCACCATCTATTGGAATAGCTCACCTTGTATTTAAAGTACATGGCTCGTATTCAAAAAGACTAAGATAAACTTGGTTGAACTTTTTTAGTCCTCTCACTTATGGAGCACCAAATGTCAACTTCTTTATGCCATATAAATTACTTTATTTTTTTTTTTTTTAAAGAATGAATAAACCAAAAGAAACCAATCATGAAATGAAAATGTGAAATTGATTTCAAAGCAACATGATTTTTTTTTTTTTTGGGGGGGGGGGATGAAGAAGTTGACATTTGATGCTCCATAAATCAGTGTACTAAGTTAAACTTTGTTTAAAGGTAAAGTTGAGTTCTGGTCATGCAATTACATTGTGGAAGAAGCTGTCTTCTCAAAGCAATTGGGAAAAGTTGATCACATCTACTCAACGATTGGTGTAAATTGTGAGGTTTTGGAATAAATTTTTTTTTAAATTGACCAAATCTCGCTGAAAAGCACTTGTACTGCACACAGAACTGGGTATATATGGGACTGCAATTATATGTGGCGTGAATGTTCAGCCCGAACACTACTTCTCATTTTTTTTTTATCATGAGGGCATTTCAGGAGCAATCATTTTCAGGGGACATTTCTACTATGATGTTCTTCCAAACTGACATAAAAGAAATGAGAAAGCTCACAAATTATTTTTCAGCTTTCCCCAGAACTCAATCTTCTCTTTAACTTAGTCCACTGTTAATATCAAATTATCCAGTAATTAGAAGTTACCATGGTGCAGCCATCCCTAGCAGTTGGTTTAATGTGATTTTTTTCAGCAAAAGAGTTAGGAGTTAGTAAGATTGAGCATCAGAAATTTATATCAAGCTTTAAAGAAATGAGAAATTAATGAAAATTACCCAGATGAAAAACAAAATCTGGCTTTTGTCAGGGTTATTTTTAGAGCACCAATGAATGATTAAGTAATTCTTAATATTTTTACATGATTTTTTTCATTTTTTTAAAAATTGGTGCTGCATAATTTTTCATTTTAATTGGTGCATAAATAGTACACCAGAAGATGAGAGTTGTTTTGTTTGTTGTTTTTTCCCCAATATATGTACATGTATATGCATTAGGAAATTTTATGTAATACAGTCAGAACTGCTTTAGTGACCACCCGTGTATAACTGAAAAGATGTTTGTAGTAGGGCAGCATAGCTTGAAAATTGTGCACTTTTGTCTAAAAGCACCAAATTTGGCACATGTGTTAAGAATTCCTTTCTGAACAGTATTTGATATGGAAGCACTTTCAAAAGCGTAATTTTGAGGGAATTTGGGGCTAAATTGTAATGGAATTCCTGTACCGTTCAACAAACAATAAGTCGCCTATAAACAAAAATTGGACCCAACCAGATGGGAGTCTGTACAACGGCCCCGATCCATTCAATGAGAAATTCGGTACTTCCATTTATGGCCATGAGGATCTAGTATTTTTAGGACGAATCCTTAATGGACGAGAAGTTTTACAGAGATATAGACGAAATGTGCTTATTCACTTGCTGCTATACATGTAGGTCTACATTATTTAGAGTTGACAATCATTTTTAAAAATGTGATCTTGATGTGTGATTCGTCTAAAAACTCCTGGATTTTGGGTTGGAAATGTTGTACCACTAATAAGAACAAAATGAGGATATAGTGCTTGAAACAGTTTTGTGCAAATATGAGTCAAATGTTTCTATACGGCAAGTAAAAATCATCAACATGCAATCATTTAATGGGACTGCAGAATTGTCTTATTGGAGGGAAATTTTTCCACTTTTGGGCCTACCCAAAGCAGACCCCTTTACAGTAGTCAATAGGCTCAAACTTTATCATGACATTTCTTTTCAACCTGAATGAAGGCCTGTACAATAATTCTGCGAAATGAATGTGAAAAATTACTGCTGGCAGGAGCTTCATTCGGGGATGGACTTGATGACAGGTCCTCCGGAAATTTGAAAAAAATAGGGGGGGGGGGGGTGAATGCTTCAGCACATTATTGAGGATCTGAAGTGCTCGAGAATGAAAAGTTTTACAATTCAAAATGGAAAATCAACTCGATTGATCATCCCCTGAAATTGAAAGTCACAACAGACTGAATTCATGACGATTTCAGATGCCTGTTCTAATACATGTAAAAGAGAGAAAAGGGTAGTAATTACTCTTAGGCTAAGACTTTGAATTACCCATGTGAATAAAATAGAAATTATCAAACTAGAAACATGAAGATTTTCTATATCATTTACAAAGAGGTATCAAGAAGGGCGACGGTTTTATGGATCAGAGTTGTCTTATTTATGGAAGGGGCGGGGATATCCCCACCCATTTTAACTGATTTATATGCGAGTATAATTATTGCGTTCTGGAGCTCTTGATATAGAACGACTTTAAATTCTTCTTGGCTCAGCCACCTCAAAATTTTCGGCTCATTACACCATAAGGCAGTATGCCTATATATGGAATTGGTGATGCATAATGTCCCCTTGTGACTCCCCTCCGTATGAGCGCGTGCGAAATGTGACCTTACCTCTCATTTCCATGGATGAGGGGGCTAGCGGCGACCATAACAACATGCGCTGCGCATCTATTCGATGTTTTTTCTAATCGGTCGAGATGTATGTCTGAACAGTCCGTAGGCTGTACGATGAAAATTTTATACGGCATTTCTTTATCGACTTTCGGTATAAACGTTTTGTGTCTGAACAGGGGGTATTACATGTACAGTCAATGCTGTTTTAGTGACTCCCTGTGTATAAAGGCCATTATCTTCTCCCCTTTGAGTGGTCTTCCTTTATAGGTTTCTCTTTTCTTAACCCTTACGAGACAATTGACCACATTTTGTGGATTGCCTCAGTAACTTTTGATTCTGAGCTCTCAAAAATATACCAGATGCATGAGTTGAAAGAGCAAAAATTTCTGCATACACTATGTCCATTCTTTTGTTGCATGACCATATTGCATTTGACGCCAGGAATTTAAGAAACAAGAAAAAGCTTTAAAATCCTTGAATTGGCAAGACATTGAGAGATTAAAAATCATTGTTTTTAGCAGAATGGGCAATTTTTTTCAACTTTTCAACAAAATTCCTAACCATGTATATTGTTTTCAAAGATATTACATCTTATTAGAACCATGTAGCACTAAAAGAAAAATATTGCAGCCAATTTGAAGAACAAAATGTGCTCAGTGAGGCTCTTAAATAATTCCTGTCCTGAAAGGGTTAATATGTCATCATATACCTATGCTGCATCCCTTCATGTTTTCAGCATGAACCCTTGCCGAAGATTATATTCGAAATCATTCTTTTCCCCTGGGTGATTAAAATGACTGTTAGCTTGACTTCAAACCACTGTGGATTTAACATTAATAACGTGATTAATCTAAGCTGACCTGTTTGGTTGACTAACTACGTTAATATCATGATTACTTTTCATCTTTCTGGTATGTGCGCCGCTTCTTAAAGCCTCTTTCACATCTGAGGTCGTAAACCACCTCTAAAATAGAGTGCCACGGCAAAATTGAACGAGACAGGCATAGTGTGCATCATCTTTCTGCATCTGTTAAAGGGGAAGTCACCCTGATATAAAAATTAATTAATTTTAAAAGGAGCAGAAAATTTAAAGAATCAGATCCATGAAAGTTTGAGCAAAATCCGCCAAGAAATAAGAAAGTTAAGAAGTTTTGAAGTTGTAATAACGCAAATTGGCAACTCCATGACGTATCTTGCAAACTTCTCTCCAATTTGCCCTGTACTAAAAAAAAATTAAAAATTGCAATTTTCTCTCGAGAAAATATTCAATTATACAATTACACCCTAGATAGTTTTTATGCAAAACCTGTATGAAACAAATACGTAACTTCACCACTAACCAAGAAAATGATGATTTTAAAAACATTTTCTGTACTGAGCAAATGGGAGAGGAGCTCGCAAGACACATCACGGAGTTGCCATTTTGTGTTTGATTGAGTACAACTTCAAAAATTCACAACTTTCTTATTTCTTATCGGATTTTGCTCAAACTTTCACTAATATGTTTCTCTAATTTTTCTCTCTTTTATTAAAATCAACTCAATTTCAGGGTGGACATCCCCTTTAACACAAAGATGAGCAGGCATAGGAGCCTTTGTGGCATGCAGCTGGTCTTTGTTTTTTGTTTTTTTCTCCACGACTTGCCATTTATCTAGCAAAATGATTTCAATTTTGCCACGGCTATGTTTGAAAAAGTTTTCAGTGTCGTGTGAACAAGGCGTGGTCTGATGCACTAGGATGGAGTGTGTGTACATACATTATTCAAGGTTATATGAATTCAGTGCACTACATGATTTAGATTTAATACTGATCAATGAAATATATTAATGTCAAAAGAAACAACACCTGAAAAAAAAGTACATATGAGGTGTTAATGTTTTCTTTGCTTTTAGCGTTTAATTCTGATAAGGTAATTGAATTTTCTTGTGGGATTTAATACTTAAAATGTACATGTACATTTACATGAAATGAAACCTAAATGAAATGAAATGAGAACTGAGTTTATGTATTTGATTTAGTCTGATGAAATCATTGCCCCCTTTTTGTTGTCCTTAGTCTTCTATTGATCAATATCCTGACAGCTGACGTTATTTATTCCTCCTAATCAATACTATTACTTATCAACATGTATGTAGGTTATCATTGCCTCTGGGACACACCCCATACCAACATACAGATGTTATGTTATGAACAGTACACTCTCAGGATCTCATATTGCATCTTTTAAAAAAATAGGCATACTTTGTCTTTAAATGTTTTCAACTTTGTGATGATTATGATTTTGAAGAGAGTTACATTTATTTTGTATAATTTCAGTCTTTCCTTCTCTTTCTATCCACCTGTTCTTTCCTTGCTTTTTTTTTTTCTTCTAAATTCTTTCCCTGTTGTAACTTCCTCTTTCTCTCCCCCACACAATAAGGACTGCTTCTCTCTCTCCCCCTCTCTCTCTCTCTCTCTCTCTCTATCTTTCTTTTCCCTTTTGTTCTATCTCATTCTTAATGTTCTTATCTTTCTTTCTCTGTTTCATTTTCTCTGCTTTCTTGTCACTTTGTCTTTGTTCCTTTAAGTTTCTTTAGGTTCTTACCTGTCACATTTTTCTATCTTCTTTACTCTCTCTCTCTCTCTTTCTCCTCGTGCATCCATCTGCCTCTATCCTTCTCTTTCTCTGTTGTATGCACTTTTCTCTTCTCTATCTTTCTTCTCCCTATCTATATATCTTTCTCTTTCTTCCTTCTCTCTTTCTCTGTCCCTCCCTCGTTCTAACTCACCCTTTATCTGTAAATCTATCTCTCTCTTTCTTTCTCTATCCATACTTATTCTGTCTACTCCTCTATTCTCTCTCTCTCTCTCTCTCCATCTCTTCTCTTTTTTCTCTCTCTACCCTTCCTTTCCCCTCTCTTTCTCCCTTTCTCTCTTTCTCTCTCTCTCTTTCTATCTATCTGTCTCTCTCTCTCCCTCCCTCTCCCTAACACTTTTCCATTAGTGAAAGCCGTGCATGTGAGAGAAGTAAATCCAATTGTGTGCTTGCATTAGTTATGGTCATATACCCCCCTCCAGTGTAAAGGATCTGGAGTCGGCCAAGCGACTTGTTTGTTGAGTCAACTACCAAAGGCACATATAATATGAATGGAATACATATTCAAGCTTTCTATTTTCATCTTTTGCACAAAAATAGTTTTTGTGCGTAATGAACACATGCCGGTGTTAGTACAGTAGTCGTTATGATTTATGAATAATTATGTGAATTAATTTCAGGGTACTATTTTCATCTTCGCACAAAAATAGTTTTGCCATGTAATGAATACATGACGGTCTCAGTACAGTATTTATAATCTTTTATAAATGATTATGTGAATTATTTCAAGGTTACTATTTTCATCTGTGCACTAAAATAGCTTGCTGCATACTAAATACTTGATGGTCTTATCTTTGTATTTGTGCTTGTACAGTGGGCTATATTAAGTATGATATGAATTAATTCAAGGTTTCTGTTTTTATCTTACTTAAAAATTGCTGCATACTGAATACTTGTAACTTGAAGGTCTTTTTTATTTAATTTGTGCAGATACAGCAGTCAGTATCAATTATGATATGTGGATGAATTCATTGTTTCTATTTTCATCTTTTGAACAAAATAGTTTGCTGCATAACTGGACACCTCGATGATCTTATGATATATTTATCTGTGTTTTTTAAATTTTTTTATGTATTGCATTCAATGAGGAAAGCTATTATTTCCCTCATGTGTGTGTTGTTTTGAATGATATTCTTCACAACAAGTACAATGAATGAAATTACCTCCTAATGAATATCTGGAAATGATAGTTTCATTCCTGAAATATCTATGATAACTATGCTTAAAGATTCATCATGACTTCTGTTTTTTTTTTTTTTTTTTTTTTGGGGGGGGGGGGGGGGCAGGGAGGATGGGGTTACAGTCCACAAAGCTAATGCGGAATATATGTGGTTTTTCTCAAAAAAGGGGAAAGGTGTTTCAGAAAAGAGTTATGGAGATAATGGCCTATTCTTATCTGAGAATACAATTTAAAGATGATGAAGCAGATATACATTTTTTTAAACATTTACTGAGATCACGGGAATTCCTCCTGGTTTTATTGAAAACAAGATGAAATTAATGTTGCCTATCATAGTATTCTTATTCTTTTCTTTTCTACTTTTGTTCCTCCTTGTTTGCAGGTCGTCTCCAGACTGAAAAGAGAGAAGCTTTGGTAAATCAAAAGGTGTCAAGAACTGGTAGTATTATGGCTTTCAAGACAGTGTGTAATGATAGTGGGTGGGGGGGGGGGGGGGGAAAATTTCCATTTGATTATATTATAGTTTAAGTTGAGATATAATCAAATCAACTTAATTTCTCAATTTAAGTCCCAGGTGAGAGTCTTAATTAAACTTTGTTTTGCTATGTTTATGTTCCCTTCCACTTGTTATGACATGAATTTCAAATGAATAGACTTTGGAAAAAGATTCATATGTTCATATTTTATTTCCATTGGTATTATTGAGACTTATGCCATTACTTTATCCAGAGCAGTTGGGTTTTAACCCCCTTTCCAAGCAGTGGGCCCCAGATCTCTTCCCAGAATTTGAGTTTTGGACAGCCTGTGGGACTAGGGATGGTTATGTTTTCTTATCCTGGAAAACCAACAGATACTCTCATTGTGAAGTTTATTCCCACTGGATATACATGTATTCTGTGCCCAATTTAAGAAATGAAAAGGACATTATAAGTCGGAATTTAACACTTGGAAGTTTATTCATAACGATTGTTCTCAAACTTTTGTGGCACCGAAACTGAAAGGGTTATTAAGAGAATGCCACAATTGAAAAGTATATAGCTGTGTAGCCCTGAAGCTCTGTGCAGCATCAGACATCATCCATTGATTATTATATAATACAGAAATGGAAGTAAGTGGTATAACTCTAATGAAAATCAATAAGATCAATGAAATCAAATTGAATGCTGTATTTAATGTAGGCGTGATAGATTGGAGGCAGTGCTCCTGTACTTTATGCATTTGATTGATGTATAAATTACACAGTACACCTGCATAATATAATGTGTTTTCTGTTGATACACAATGTGCTCAGGTCATTGATGTACAGTCACTGTGAAACCTATATATAGACCACCCTGGGGAGAATGAATTCAAAGATTTTGAGCCTTTGATATTGCTTGACAAAGAAGACTGTACCATTTATCTTCTCTTTTTTGTACATTAATTACAACAAAGTTCCTCTTGCACAAAAGGAGATATTTTCCTATTCAGGGGAATTTTTATTTTTAGATATGCTGCTTGTATATAATTACATTGTTTGTACTGTATAGTTTGGAGGGTCATTTTTCGCAATTCTTCGCAAGTATGATTACATGTATATAATTATGCTCATAAGAGAGTGTGGCCTGTAAATGACTTTGATTTAACTGAAAACTTTAAATTTCGGAACTTATGCCTTTGTGAAAAAGTTGGTAATCATGCTCGTCCAGAAAGAATGATTTTGCAAAGACAAAGAGGGCAGATTTATTTCCAATATAACATCCATCTTTTTAACTAACATATGCATTCCATGAAAATATAATAAGTATGTATTTTGCAGTATTATTTTTTTTTTTTTTCACCTGAAATCATTGTAAAGTTTAATTTGTCAAATATTTAGTTATTGGGTTGAGAGTGTGAAATAGGGTAGCTTCTTGCATGCCACGCTCATGATAGCACTTTTCATGTATTATTTTGTAGATATATTTGCATGCACTGTGGAATCCAAAACTTCAGTATTCAAATTTTGTTTAAGTTTTGGAAAATGTAAATAGGTTTAGCAATTTTCTTTATGATGCAACCTTTGTCAAATGCAATGATGGGGACTTTGTTCTACTATTCTTGAGATTTATATTTTTAAGTACCTTATTGTTCATAAGTAAACCTTGAGCCAAGTCATTAAGTGGTTTGGTATTGAGGATTAACGTTTAAAACTTAATGTGACCTGCTCTTTTCCAATACCAGTCATTACCAAATGATTCTCTGTTGTATCTCCATGTCTGAAATCATTCTATGGGAAGATTTGAGCCAAAAGAAAGGTGGAACATTTCTTTTTCATATTGTATAAGATTGCTTTCCTATACTAAATTGCTGGATGGACTGAAAATACATGTACTTGTTATGTACTTGTATTGGCCATAGAAATTAGAATGTGAAAGAAATTACATTCGTTGAATCCTAATGTAAGTAAAATATAATTGATATGTTAATTTGTTTGTGATTATGATTTTTATCAATTGAATTTCATGAGACTGACTGTAGTATAGTTTTAGGATGTGAATTGTCACTCTGCACAGTGCCAGCAGAAGAACATGCGATTTTCTGTAAGGAATAATGTACAATGGAAATCAAGATTGTATAAACACTGCTTATTGGAATGTACAGAACATGAATTTTGATAATAAAGAATTTTAGAAAAAAAATATATACAAAGTGAATGTCATTATTTAAACTTCTCTTGGTAGAGTATGATTCTCTGTGTTTCACTATTTCTGTCATGATTAATTGATTGATTGACTGAAACTGTGGCCTATGAAATCTGAACTTTATTCCCAGGGCTACATTACTTGGAATAGTGAAATAAAAATCTGAAGTAAAACAAAATAGAGGAACATATATTAATCAAGAAAAAAATAAATGAGAGATCTCAAAGGCTGAGAGAGAGAGAGAGAGAGAGAGAGAGAGAGAGAGAAGAAAGAAAAAGAGAGAGGGGGAGAGAGAGAGAGAGAGAGAGAGAGATGGGATGATGGAGTGAGAGAGAGAGAGAGAGAGAGAGGAGGAAGCCAAAGGGAAAAAGCGAGAATAAGAGGGGGTTTGTAGGTGAGAGAGAGAGAGAGAGAGGGGGGGGGGGGGGGGGGACAGAATGGTAACATTCGGTAGGGGAATACATTTATATACAAAACAAATCAATCGCGGTTCGAAGTACATCACAGAGGACATTCTTTAATACGGGTTTTCCACTTCATTTTCACCATATTAGTCATCAATTCACGGATGAAATTGAATGCTTCTGTAACTCGATTTTCATTTCCATGCAGGGGGCATTTGATTTCCCAAGAGTCATTCCATTTTAAAAGTCGCAAAAGATGTATTTGAATTTACGCAAGGAATAAATCAAAGCATAGTTTAGTTTTGAAAATTCACCAACGAACATTGTAAATTTGTGCCTGTCCGTTCAATTTAGCAAAGGCGCATTAAAAGATACACGTATAGCATTTCTCCGTGTATTTCAAACGTTAATGTCCAGCCATTGAGGGGGGGGGGGGGGGGGGGGGGGGGGCATCACTGGGGATAGGACCAACCAAACACATAGTTTGGCCAATTCGGTTTCAGTTGGTCACAACATGGCGCATATTCCTTTGTGGCATGCTTGCCTAAAGCTCATCGCACACTATACAATCGACTACGATCCGATTTTGGAAATGAAATTAAAAGAAAAATTAAATATAGGCATTTTAACAAATGAAATCTACCTATTTAGGTTCTGAACAATAATAAAATAATACGAATACTCAATATAGGAATTTGGTGCGATGTCAGCGTTATACCAGGAATAAGAGCTAAATCAATTTCAAATCGTAGACAATCGCAGGACTGCCCGACGTCACTACGATTCGGAGCCGATTTGGCCTTTCTTCCCACTAAGGCTGGTAATAAGCCGTAATTCGATTTTGCTATGTATATGACTATTCAGAGCCTCAATCAAACATATTTTATGTGTTAAAATGTTTATATCTAATTCTATTTCTAATCTGATTCTAATCGGCTATGACCGGGGTAATAATGTTGGAGCGCTATGAGCGTCACAAGTGACGGACCTGAGCGCTATTATTATTATTATCATTATTTCATTTTCTTCCAAAATCGAATCGCAGACCGATCGTATTATATAGTGTGCGGAGGGCTTTAAAGTGTACCAATCACCTGAAAAAATAATTTGTGTACAACTAGAAAGTATAAAATCAACCTCAAAGAACTTTGTCTGGTATTCTATAGGTCAACAGTTAATGAGTATGAAGGAAATAAAGGATAACATGAAAATGCTCGCGCGGAACCGAACTCAGAGTTAGGTTCCGCGCGAGCCTTTACCTTGGCGAGCGCGTACGGGTGCGTCGAGTAGTCTACTCACGAGTCCCTTTTACGCTTATAAGAGAGTGTAATTAAAATTGCAATATCTCTTTATAAAATTAATATTTGAAGCCCATATTTTGAATATAGTATAACGACATACAACCTCTAACATACAGAGCAAAATTACTTTTGGTTATTGGTACCCTTTAAAGCCCAACTCACATGAGGTGTCATTTCGATTGTGTCATTGCCTGCGCTAATCGAGCCTTAGAAGGCAATTATCCCGTACGCCAATTATTACAAGTATTGTGTGCAATAATCATTTTGCAATAACATTTTTTACACGATCACCCATTCATGACGCGCAAAAGGCCGTAAGGTACCAGTCACTGGCGGGGTCCGAACGTCTACAAATTAATGAAGCCACGTGTGAGGCGGGCTAAACAAAGCACTGAGTAACAAAGCAACATGCGCCATAATTACTGTTACCTACTGCAGCCGAATTGCCGATTGGCCATACTTTGCGTGTAGATGGCTCTGATTGGGGGGCACTGGTCTTAAGGCCACCACACACCTTACGATCGGTCTGGAATCCGATTTCAGAAGAAAATGTAACATCATTTGAAAATTCATTTAAAAACGAAAAATATTTTTGAATGAGGGTCTGAATAGCATTGGCGTAGACAGGTCCTCATACCTGGGGGGTATGATTTCCCCGAAGGGCCAGATTTTTTATATATATATATATATATGTGTGTGTGTGTGTGTGTGTGTGGGTGCGTGTGTATGTGTACGTATATACGTATATAATATATATATATTATATATATATATATAGTGTGTGTGTGTGTGTGTGTGTGTGGGCGTGTGCGCGCGTGTGTGTGTGTGTGTGTGGGGTGAGTGTGTGTAAACATGTATATGGTTTTTCTCATTACATATCCAAGATACAACTTTAGCATCATGCTTTGCAATTTTGTAGTATGATTTGAATATTGAGCGAGCGAGCGAAGCGAGCAAGCAAACAATAGCAATTACCATGTGATTGCAAAATTTTACAATGAAAATTTATTTAATAAGCTGTACTTTTAATACGAGCGAGCGTAGCGAGCGAACATTTGGGAATACAGGCTTTAAGTCACTTTGGATTAGGGGCACATGTTATGGAAAATGGAAACGTGGTACTTATCATGGGGAAAAGGACACTTCAATTATTAGAAAAATAAATGAATGTGTAGGAAAGGTAGAAAAGGCAGTTCATCACAGGTGAAAAGGGGCACTTATAACACCTGAAAAGGGGTATTTATAATAACGGGAAAATATTCTTATGTAAAGTAGAAAATTTAAATCAGTGTCTACATATTACAAAGAAAAAAAATGACTTGTTACATTAAAAGGAATAAAAGGGATTAAAAGGGGGGAAATGCTCTCGTTGAAATAGGAGCATTTATCAAAGGAAAGGTGAGGGATGAGGTATTATTATCAAAATGGGCACTTAAAAGAATATGGAACTGGGATTTACTCGAAAGAAAAATGGGGGTACTTATTTGAAGTTAATGGGAAAAGAAGGGGCACTGTCCCCACATGCAACGCCCGGAGCGGTGCTTCTGACCGGGCCTACATGTTATGATTGTCATTTCATAATTCTATGTATAGTTGGGTGATGATAACACAGGTCATCATCATCCTCAATAATATTGGGTGTGATGTATTCCCTCTTTCTCCACCACATTCGATTCCACCACATTTCCACTACATTTCATTTCAGTTTTGCAAAACCCCCACCCCACTTCATTAAAAAAAGATTATACCCCCATATCACTCCAAGATCAACACCAATGTTGTATAATTTGAAGTAGATGGTTTTCACTTTCTAGTGGTGTCAAAATATATCGGGAAAAATCAGAAGCCACGACAGCATTGTAGATAAATATTAATAAATTTACATAAATCTACAATATTGTACACAGATATATAACATTCATATTGAAATAAAGAATATATAACAATAAAATTAATAGATATAATATATCAAATTATATTTATCTACAACATAATATAGAAGTGTATATTTTCCACCACTATTTTTTTTTTTTTGGTGGGGTGAAACCTGGGGGGGGGGGGGGATGTTTGTACACACCACCCCCCCCCCCACCCGAAAAGTTGGGGGGATGCATACCCCCACCCCCCCCCCCCCCCCCCCCGCTATCTACGCCCCTGCTGAATAGTCATACAGATAGTAAAATCGATGATACGGTCTTTGCCGAGT